>JAJOZX010000424.1:1405000-1457026 GCA_023014485.1 Bathynomus jamesi | reverse complement strand
CGAGTGTGCCCTCTTCGCACTTCCTTGCAGGCTGTGGCTGTGCGGCTATTTTTAGATCGCCAGTACACTGCCTGATCGATTTATATTCCTCCTCATGACCCTCCTTCTCGCGACGCGGTTCGCGAGTTGGTGTTGCAACTACTTCGACCGTTTCTCCTCCTCGGGGACTTTAACAGTCGCGACTCGGCTTGGGGAGATGTCCGGTCGACTAATGTTGCTGGTATGTTGCTCTCCTTAATGGAGGAACTTTCCTTTGCGTGCTTCAATTCCGGTGAACCTACTTACTTCCACGAACCCACGGGTTCATTTACCTGTATTGATCTCTCTTTGGTGTCCCTCGATGCCTTACTCGATTTTTCGTGGAAGGTGTTGGGGGACTCTTATGGCAGTGATCATTACCCAGTCTGTCTTGAGCCGGTCGGACCGCAGCCGGGTGTCTCGTCTCGACCGAGGTGGTGCCTTGCGCGGGCTGACTGGCCATCCTTCAGAGCTCGTTCCGTCATTGCCCGTTCGGTGTTGAGCTTTGGCTCTGTGGATGAGAGCTTGGAGTTCTTCGAGCGGGTATTGATGGGCGTCGCGGAGGACTGTATTCCTCGATCTTCCGGTAACCCGCGGACGCGTAGCGTCCCGTGGTGGACTCCAGCATGTCACCGGGCGGTGTGCGAGAGGAAGAGGGCGACGCGCCGCTTCCACCGCACCCGGCGCGCAGACCACTTGATTGAGATGCGGCGGGCGAAGGCTTTCGCCCGCCGGACTCTCAAGTTGGCCCGTCGGGCCTCTTGGCGTGCTTTTGTGTCCGGCATTTCCTCGTCTACCCCTTCTGCTACTGTGTGGCGGAAGGTACGTAGTATCGAGGGGAAGCCGGTCCCTGCTAGTCGCCCTGTCCTTCGGAGCGGGGACGGCTTCCTTTCGGATCCTGCTGTTGTGGCCGATCGGCTGGCTGCGGCTTTTGCTGCGGTTTCCCGTTCGCCTTCAGCTGCGGATCGTCCTTTGTCGAATGTTACGTTCACGCCGCCTGGGAACGAGCCCTATAACCATCTCTTTACGATGCGGGAACTTCGGGCTGCCTTGGCAACCCGTCGTTCTTCCGCCCCTGGCCCTGATGACATTCCGTATGACTTTCTTTGGAATCTGCACCCGATGGCCCTACACTTCTTGCTGGATCTTTTCAACCGGGTGTGGGTTGAGGGGTCGTTCCCTTCCCGTTGGAGGGAGGCGATTGTGGTCCCGATACCTAAGCCGGGGAAGGATCCGGCGGAGGTGGCGGGCTATCGGCCTATTGCCTTGACGAGCTGCTTATGCAAGCTCCTTGAAAAGATGGTGGCCGTCGGACTTTCCTTTACACTGGAGTCGCTTGGGTTATACCCCCCGACCCAGTATGGCTTTCGTCGATTTAGGGGTACTCTGGACCCCCTTCTCCTCCTTGGTCATGATGTACGGGAGGCCTTTCCCCGCCGGAATCTTGGTCTGGCCGTCTTTTTTGATGTCCAAAAGGCCTATGACGACCCGTCGGGGAGTTGTCATGGACCGTTTGAAGTCTCTTGGTTTTGTGGGCTTTTTGCCCACATTTCTTCGTAACTTCCTCTGCCGTCGCACTTTCCGCGTCCGTAATGGGGCGGCCCTATCTGACCTGTATGTTCAGGAGGAGGGGGTGCCCCAGGGGTGTGTCTTGAGCGTCTCCTGCTTCAATCTGGTCATGTCTGCGCTACCGGGAGCCCTTCCGCCCTCGGTGCGATGTTCCATCTATGCCGACGATCTGGCTGTCTATGCCGCGGGGACGAGTCCCCCCCTCGTGGAGAGGCAAGTCCAACTCGCGGTCAATCGGGTTGAACGCTGGGCGTCGTCGGTGGGCCTTACGCTGTCTTCCCCGAAGACTTCGTGTGTGGCCTTCCTTCCGCCGAGGAGACGGGGATCTGGCGCCGTCCCGACCTTTAATCTTACACTCGGGGGTCAGCCTCTGGCCCTCGTTCGGTCAGTGCGTTTCATGGGTATGGTTTTCGACAGCCGTTTGAGCTGGGTTTCCCCACCTTCGCCGGCTGCGCGAGTCTGCAAGACGTACCCTGGATTTGCTGGGACATCTGTCGCATACTACATGGGGCGCGGATAGGCGGACACTCCTCCGTTTGTACGTGTCCCTGGTACAGTCAAAAGTAGATTATGGGAGTGTGGTGTATGGCTCCGCCTCCCGTACGGCCCTTCGGATACTGGCTCCGGTCCTCTCTAGAGGACTGCGCATGTCATCTGGCGCCTTCCGCTCCTCTCCGGTTGATAGTCTGCAGGTTGAGTGCGACATCCCTCCCTTGGGGGATCGGAGGTCGTTCCTCATTGCTAAGCACTATCTCCGGATCCTCCGTCTTCCCACCTCTCCTCTGTTCCAGGCGGTGGAGAGGGCGTTCTGCCGGGATGGGGGTTGGTATTTCACCGACACGGTGGCCTCCCTCCTCGATGGTATGGGCACTCCTCCTCCATCCGTTATACCGGTCTCTTTCAAGGGTGTTGCACCTTGGGAGAGCACCCCTGTTGCGTGCTGTAGGGCGTTGCGCCCCGTTCGCAGGGCCGATTCTGACTCTGCCTTGCTTCGGTCTCTGTTCCTTCAGCATGCGGCGTGTCACTCTGCATGTATTGCGGTCTTCACGGATGGCTCGAGGTCGTCGGGGGGCGTCGGGGCCGCGGCTGTTCCCCAGTCGTCTGCCCTTGCTCCCCGATGTACCCGTCTCCCTGATGAGGCTTCCGTTTTCACGGCGGAGCTCTATGCCATTCTGAGCGCTCTGGAGGTGGTGCGGGAGCATCCGGATGGGTCGTTTGTCATCTATTCGGATTCCCGCAGTGCCCTGGATGGCCTGGAGTGTTTTGACCCTGTCCACCCACTGGTCCGACGAATCCAGCTACTGTGCCATACCCTTGTCGCTTTCGGTGGCAAGAAGGTGGTATTTTGCTGGGTCCCAGCACATGTTAACGTGGCTGGTAATGAGGCTGCCGATCGAGCTGCCAGTTCCGCGTGCCGACTACAGGTTTCACCCGTGTCCCTCTCCTTTTCCGATTATATCTCTGGCTTCCGTAGGTTTTTGCGCTCCCGGTGGCAGAGTCGCTGGGATGGCGCTACAGATAACAAACTTTGCAAGATTAAACCCAAATTGGGATGTTGGGCCTCTTCCTTCCATCGGTCGCGCCATGGGGAGGTGGCTCTGGCCCGCCTCCGTATTGGCCACACCCACCTGACCCATGGCTATTTGATGGCGGGGGATCGGGTGCCCCGATGTCCCAATTGTAACGTTTTCCTTACAGTTGCCCACCTCCTGGTGGAGTGTTCGCTTTACTCTGCGCTGCGCGCAGAGTATTTTCCCTTTTTGGAGAGCGTCGGGCCTTGTGATAGGCTTGGCGCTATTCTATCTGAAGGTTCCTACTTTTCGATAACCGGGTTGTTCTCCTTCCTCTTTCGCTCCCGACTTCTTTACCGGCTGTGACTCCGCTATGATCTTTCTGCTCCCCCCCTCCTCCTCCTCCCTCGTCTATTGTTCATTTCCATTAGCTGTTCCATAATCTTCGTCCTGTGTTCGCTCTGCTATCCACCTTTCTTTTGGTGGCCATGAGCGGTCATACTTTGAAACAAAAAAAAGTATATATACCATATGTCCCACAAAAAAGTACACCCAACTTTAGATTGTACTAACTCCTCCAAAAATTGAGATATTTTGGATCTGTTTGTTTGATTTAATATAGCAAATTATTTTTTGTTAACGTTCAAAATTTATTCATGTTTAAACGATTTAATGTTTAAGCATCTGCTTTTAACTGAAGGGTACAGCAAAATGGGTTGCGCCGAATGATCATTTCTCCCAGCCAGATAGCTCCTCTTGCTTTAACCAATGTGCTACTTTTTACGTCGAAGGATATTGCAAATATTTTTTTTAAATAATTCGAACTTTTGTATCTAAGATACGTCATACATATAAATGAAGAATTTGAATTACTAAATTTATAAATAACTTTGAAACCCTTATCATGCAGTTTACACGAAGGCAGCGCGTTCTCATGGTCACAACTTATCTGCAAACTAAAAGCTTAAAACAAGTTCAGAATACCTTCGAACTGCAATTTCAGCCCTGACTTGACCCCGTGTGATTACTTTTTATGGGGTCATTTGAAAAATAGAGTATTTGCATCACAACCTATCAATTTAGATGATTTGAGGACTCGCATCACAGCTGAAATCAACTTGTTAAAAGACAATCCAGATCTTATCAAGAGTGATGGGGAAGATGAGAGCTCGACTCCAGATTTGTATCGATAGGAATGGCGGTCATGTTGAAAGAAAACGAAACTAAGCATAACTTTTGCAATAAGGAATAAAGAAAAATCTGCTTTGTATCTTATTAAAATTATGTTAAAGTATCTATTATTATGTATTTGTCTTTTCATTACATCGATAGTACACACATTATTTTTTCATTGACCAATTTTGCGCAATCCATTTTGTTGTACCCTTCAGTTAAAAGCAGATGCTTAAACACTAAATCGTTTAACCCTTTCAGCCCTGAATTTTTGTAGGGTTAAGTTATGGATGCGTGTATTTGAAACGTTAGCAATTGGCATCTTCAGTCCTTAAAGGGTTAAGTTATGAATGCGTGTATTTGAAACGTTAGCAATTGGCATCTTCAGTCCTTAAAGGGTTAAACATGAATAAATTTTGAACGTTAACAAAGAATAATTTGCTGTATTAAATCAAACAAACAGATCCAAAATATCTCAATTTTTGGAGGAGTTAGTACAATCTAAAGTTGGGTATACTTTTTTGTGGGACATATGGTATATATATATTTAGTAATTATATGTTATTTATATATTAATATATTATATTAATATATTAGGAGCAAGTGTAGTTTACGTTTCCCCGACACAAAAGGGGACACAAACTACACTAGGTCAAAGTTGGGGAACGTAAACTACAGTAGGATAATGTAGGGGAATGTAAACTACACTAGGATAATGTAGGGGGAACGTAAACTTTACCCGGCTGTGGACGCTGGTTGGTTTATTAACCTCTAAGTTCGCAATTACCTGGTTGGTTGATTAACCTCTAATTGCACCATTACATTATCTGAGATGGGGGTGGTAGAAATATGAAATAGCCATTTGACGATACGTCTGTCGACGAAACGTCAGTTCGACGAAACGTCCGTTCGACGAAACGTCCGTTCGACGAAACGTCCGTTCGACGAAACGTCCGACGACGAAACGTCCGTTCGACGAAACGTCCGGCGACGAAACGTCCGGCGACGAAAAGTCCGGCGACGAAAAGTCCGGCGACGAAAAGTCCGAGCACCTTCAGGTCGACCCCATAAGAAGCGACGAAGTATAATATATTGTTTTATTGTTATTATTTTTTACGTACAATACTATACAAGATAGGTTCTACATGTTGATGTCATTACAAGTGGTTTACGTGCGTAAATGTTCAAACTGAGCTCCATTTGCAGTGATGCATGCCTGCATCTGGTGTTCAACACTGCGGCATACTTTTGCACACAAATCGCGTGGGAGAGAATGAACCTCAACCTCGATTTTCTCTTGAAGATTCAGTAGATCTTTGGGCTTCGTCCTGTACACTTGTTCTCTAATGTAGCTGCAAAGAAAGAATTCCATAGGGGTGAGATCAGGTGATCTCGCTGGCATCTCAATTAGACCATGTCTTCCAATCCACCGCTGTGGAAATGTCTGGTTGAGAAATGCACGAACATCCAGATGATAATGTGGTGGTGCACCATCCTGTTGCCAAAAGATTTCATTAACATCCGGGCAGGGGCGGCTCGTCGGTAGGCACTGCGGAACTGCAGCACCCCTAAATTTTTTATTTACAATTGAAATAATCAAGAACAATATAAGGATGAGCTCACTGAATAACTTTTTCAATAACTTTTGAAACTTTTATTCATTGCTCAATGCTCATCCTTTTATTTCAGTAATTATTTCAATAATGAATGATTAAAAACATGAAATAATTTTCAACCTCTCATTGGAACTGCGCGCTAACAGCAACAGATTTCAGCATCAATTGCTCGCGATGCCCGAAAGGAACTCCAATGCTTTGTTGCCATAGACGCACAGAGAGAGAGGGAGTCTGCCTCTCTCTCTATGCAGAGTCGCAGTCGAAAGTGAGTCGAAGCACTGCAGACAGCGCAGTTCCTATCTGTTCGTTGAACGCGGTGAATGTGTTGACGTTTCGCTTTGCTTATACTACAATTAATTCATTTAATTCCATTTCTAACGGTGATTAGTAACAATAGTAATATTCAACATTTTATTTGATAGATTTTTGGACTTAATTTTTAAATAACTTTGTAGTTGAACCTGAAGTACCTGGTAAGTGCACAATTACTTATTTCATTAGTACCATAATTACTTATTTCATAACTACCTTATAAATACCTTATAATACCATAATCAATGATACAAAAAATGTTCAAAGCAGCTCATTCCCATTCTTAGAGACAGCACCCCTAGAATTTTTAGTCACGAACCGCCACTGCATCCGGGACACATTCAGGAAGATGGGGCAAGATTTTTTTTGCAGCATTTCCAGATAACGTTTTCCATTCACTGTTTCTTCAAAGAAAAAATGGTCCTACAATACCACTGGAAGAAATTCCTGCCCAAACTGTTACTCCAGGTGCATTCACTTGGTGAGTCATGAGTCTAGAGGTGGAAAGAGTACCAAAACGAGTACCAAAACGAGTACAAGCACGATTAAGAGTACCGTATTTTTTGAGTGGTCGAGTACGGTTTTCTTAGTGTTCGAGTGTGAGTATACGTGTAAGAGTGTGGTTTCAAACTTTAACTGGTGCTTGGCTACAACTTGTAGCCAGGCACCAGTTAAAGTGCTTGGCTAAAGTGCTTGGTTAAAGCGTGGATTCGTATCACTCCAGATGTAACAGTTGTAACGGTTGACACTGCCATCCAGAAGAAATTTTGCCTCATCAGTTCACACAATTTTGTCCAATAATTGTGGGTCCTGTTTTAACTGATCAAGCACAATGGCACAAAACTGGTTTCGTCTGTCAGGGTCATCTTCCGACAAAGCATGAACTGCATGTGGGCAGTAGGGCTTTACATGTGGCTTCCGTGTAATCCTCCAAACAGATGTTGTACTGACATCAACAGGTAACTCAGAAGAAAGTTTACGCAATGATTTCTTTTGACTTTTGACTATGGCTTCCGTGACTAGCTGTTGATTGTCTACACCAGTTACTGTTTTTCTTGATCCCGAGAACTTTGTGTCAACGTTTCCTGTTTCTTCAAATTTTCTTATCAAATCACTGACAATTACATGTGCCGGCGTAAAACCATATTCTGCATAAAATCTTCGCCGTGCTTCACTCACAGTCTCACCACAAAGATACACCAACTTTACCAGTTTTATTCATTGCTGCTTAGACAATCGAAATGATCCACTTCCTCTATCGGCCATTTTCATTCACCAGCAATAAGAAAAAACACTTCATATTAGTTATGGAATTACTATGGCAAACTTCAAATACCAAATACCAAATACCAAATACAAATTCCGCCAATTTCCATATTTCTAGGGTCGACCTGAAGCAGAAAGATTACAGAGCCAGATTCAACAGCAGCAGGAAGTGGATTTGACCGCTTTTGCCTCCACACCTTCACAAGATATTTCTTTTGAATCCAGCTCAGGAGAATCAGGAGAGGTTATATATTTTTTTATTATATCTTATCCCATTTTTACCCAAATTTATCCCTACTTTTTGTCCCTATTTCCCCCCTTTTTTCCACCATTTTCGCCGACTTTTTACCTGAATTTTTACCCATTTCCCCCCCTATTTTCCCACTTTTTCCCCCCATTTTCGTTTAAGTAATTTATTCTTATTTCCGCCCATTTTCGTCGATTTTTACCCATATTTTTCCCTACTTTTTCCCCTATTTTCCCCCATTTTCGCTTTAGTAATTTATTTTTATTTTCATTTCAGCCATCTGGTGGTGAAGCTGAAGAGTTCAAGCCAAGGAGGCACCCAAGTGGAGGTTACAGCTTTTTGAAACCCCCCAGATATGCCATGGAACTGATCAGGGGTGATGTTTCTTCCAATCTTAGGGCAAGTCTTGCTAATGCCTTCCTCCTGGACTTACAAGCTATGGACCTGCTTAAGCCTGGCCTTGATGTGAAACAGATAATAGTTGATAAATCGAAAATGGACAGGGAAAAAGCTAGAATGAAAGTGAAAAGTGATGAAAAGCACAATGAGGGTCTGGAAAAGTTAGTCTATATTGGGGTTGATGGGAAAGTTGACAAGGACACTTTGCCGTACAGAGAAGTTAAGGATGAAAATGGGGAGACTAAGCTGAAGAAAGGAAAGGGACAAGAGCACCATTTGACTTTCACAAAGGAGCCGGGAACTGAAAGTGGAACATATCTTACTCATAGAGTCATCCCAATTAAAGGTGCGACTGGAATTCTTCTTGGTGAAGAAGCTGCTAGTGTCTTGGAGAAGTTTAACAGTGTTCATACCCTGAAAGCTGTCCTCCTTGACAACACAAATACAAACACTGGCTGGGAGGGAGGCCTTGTAACAGCTCTGGAAAATAAAATTGAGCGGAAATTGCACACCATTGGCTGTTTACTCCATCAGAATGAGCTTCCTTTCAGAGCTGTTTTCAAAATTGACTACCAAGATCTGCCACAAGTGGAATTCACCAAACTCAGTGGCTCCCTGGATGACATGGAATTTGCTGAGGGGACACTGAATTGACTTTGGCAATTAGATTGATGTGTCTGTGGACCAGAGGTGCTTACCCTCCAGAACTACAGGATAAGCTTTACCAGGCCATCAAGTTCATTGTGGAAGTGTGTGCAGTCAGTTGGTTTGAGATCAAAAGGGACAGCAAGTTCCACAATCAGCAGCTGTACATCTTCAACATGATCCAGAGGATCAAGCAGCAGTCTGAAGAAATCCAGGGTGTTGCTTTCAAGAACCTGAAGTACAATGCTTTTGCCTTGCTTCCCGAGAATGTGCTCTACTCCAAGATGAAGTCTGATGACTTGGAAGTGAGAGAAGCTGCTCTCAAGAAAATTCTGTCCATCAGGTGAGCATTTATTAATTTAAAAAAAATGTGAAAAAAAAAAATTGATTTTGGGGATTTATTTAAAAAAAGGGCCCGAGTTCTATAAATCCCCATAATCGAATTTTTTTTCACATTTTCTTATCCCAATTCCCCCCTCCCCTCTGATAATGGAAATAATCATACCTTCTTTCTGAAAAAAAATTCGATTATGGGGATTTATAGAACTCGGGTTTTTTTTTTTAATTTAAGTTAAATTAAATCAGCAATTCTGAGACTAATAGGGATTAAATCTTAAACTGGAATAAAAAATAAATTAATTATTATTCTTTCAGAAGTGGGAAGCCAGCCAAGAAGAGGCTGAAGAAGATCACAGCCATCAACATTGAAGCTACCCACTGGTCAGAACTAATCAACCTTTCTCAAAGTGGCATCTGTGAACCTGCTCTCACAGAAGACTTTTCTGACCAGGAGCTTCAAGAAGCATTGCTGAATGGCACCAAGCTGGAGCTGCCTGACCTGCCTTCACATTCTCAGTGTGTTGAAAGGGCCGTGAAGCTGACATCTGAAGCTTCCCATACTGTTTATGGACTCGACTCAAGGAACAAACACATTCTGGCCAAAGCCCTAAGCCGCCAGATGAAGCCTTTCTTTGCTTCTAAGGGCTCTTACAGTGAAAATTATGATGATCTTGGGATCTAAATGTGTGTCTATTTGACTGTACATGTTTTTTTTACTTTTTTTTCAATAAAATTGTAACTTTTTCAGGATTTTTTTATGAAAATAGCATGATTTTTTCGGCCGAAAATTGCGAAAATGTGGTATTTTTCGGTACGATTTTTGACGATTTTTGAAACGGTTTCCTCAAAAAACGGTTAAAGCTAGGGATCTGAAATTTTTGTCAGTTATTATCATATTAAGCCCTGACTATCTCGACTAGTCCAAAGTCGATATCTAAAAAATGCGGAAAATCAACCTACCTTAGTGACCAGCCACCCCAACTGACTGTGGGGACGCACAATTTTCCGGCGCAGAAACTGGGGTGTGTGAAGGAACTTAGGGTCACGAAGGTATGCCGTAACACCTATAGGAAGCGTTACCAGGTACCTGGTACTACAAACATACCTGTAGCCAGTTTCACAACGGCCTACGCCCGCACCAAACTTTGGGGTCTACTGCACTCTCTTGAACGGAGGGTGCTGTACGCTGACACAGCGTGATATTCACAGCGAGGGAAGGTGAATACATGCCTGCTATTGGGGAATTCCTCGGAGAGCTAACTGATGAGATCAAGGACGGGTATGGTGATGGTGCATACGCAGACTCGTTTGTATCAACAGGGCCAAAATCCTATGGGGTACTGGTGAGAGTGGGGGATGATATGAAGTATATCGTAAGGCTAAGGGTATCACACTTAACCATGCGAACCGTCGAGTCGTTAACTTTGACTCGTTGAAGGATCTAGTGTGCTTGGAAGATGAGGGTGACCAGCCACCCCAACTGAATGTGGGGACGCACAATTTTCCGGCGCAGAAACTGGGGTGTGTGAAGGAACTTAGGGTCGCGAAGGTATGCCGTAATACCTATAGGAAGCATTACCAGTTGCCTGGTACCTATGATACCGTACCCTTTGGTTACCTTAATCCTTGATTGTATTTATATATATGTGTATTGTTAACGCTATGTTTATTTATCACGTATATTTGTTTCAATTAAGGTTTCATTTTCTCCTTTGCGTGCGTGCGTGTGTGTATACAGTAAAAAGCTAAGCTCCGCCCACTGTAAGATCGGTCACTTGTCTTCTCCACTACCTGAGGATATCTCTATCCCTGCGTGCTCATTTGACCTCTGCATACCCTCGAGCTCAGACGTGTATTCTCCCGCGTAGACGAAAAATAGTAATGGCTACCTTTAATATTGCGTGTTCAACGTTTATGAAATGGTATTCGGCAAAGTGCCAAGATGTGGTGGATACTGAAAAACTCCCTATTCCACCCTCCTTTGATACTTTTAAGGCTACATTGAGCCGTGCGAAGGACCAAGATGTTCAAATACTCTACGGGTATTCTGGCGAGGGCATTGTAGGATTTCGTAGTACAAACTATGTATTGAAGTATGTTGTAGACCTAACCTTTATAAAAAGCTCACATATACTGCGAAGTAGAAGAAGCAACACGTTCAGAAGATAAGGAACGGTTATGGATAGTGAGTCTTGTTGATGAGTGGTATGACAAGCAATATTATGTCATGTTACATCATACCGACTACTCGTACCCTACGGTTGAAAATGTAAATCTTGTCATCATGGAGAATCTTAAGTATTTTTACCACTATATTAATATATATCATGACGAGGTTTGTAGTGAGGTTGTGGCTAATGGGCTGTGTGAGTTTTTAACAGACTTTAGAGACGAGTATCGCTCGTTAAGCAAAAAGGATAAATATGGGCATTTGTTTCTCTCAAATAGTGCACCGGATTGTGAAGTTGTTTAGTTTGTGGAAATGAACGTCTGGTGAGTGATAAAACAGTAAGGCCGGTATTGCCTCATATAGCGGAAAATTGTGTTTGTCCAGGGGCACAAGTGTTCGAACAAACCTGTACACGCTTCAGCGGTTTATGGTGTGACTCGCTCCCTCTATCGAGCCGCCCACCCGTGTACCTCACCCCTCCGAAACATACGAGTTCGAACAAACCCGTACACGTTTCATCAGCGTGACTCACTCCGCCCGTCGAGCCGATCCGTTCACCTGTGGCTCATAATCATCTCAGAGCTTGACCCGACCGGACGTGCGAATACGATGGAACTTCCTTTGAGAAGCATTCTCAACGCCTCATACGATGTCTCCTTGACGAAGTCATTGCGCGTGTTCAGGCGTGAAACCGGCACCATTAACTATGTACTTGAAACGGTTTGCAGGCAAGCAAACTCTGGTAAACGTAATGTTATTTATTTAAGTGTTGAGGAGATGAATAGAGTCTTCGTGGTAGTTGAGAAGTGGGGAGAGGACCGTTATAAAATACCTGCAGGTGTAGGTACAAGAAGAGAGCAGATTAGTGATGCCCCCTCATATGCCGTTGTTTGCACGTTGTGTATAAATAACAATCAGCCATGAATTGATATACGACTGATGTGGAAGAATGCGTCTGATAATAACGTTTTTGTCCCTACGCGAAATCGTTTCATCCTCGACAGAATCCTCGTCTGATTCCGCAAGCTGAAGCCTATATTAGACGCTCGTGTTACGGGTATGATTTATTTTGACACGGTTCTTGAATACGCACACACCGCTCTGCTCGACGGATTTATTGAATGTAGGAATGAACAAGGTGAGAATGGCCTAGAGCTGGATGCATATTTAAAGGGTTTAGATTCTTCGAAATATCCCGAACTTTGATACAAAGCACTTGAGCGGTACAGGGCAGAGCTTACCTACACTGTTCACCCTGAAGAGCTGTATCTCTATATAATGAATAGCTGTCGTTACGACTTGGAAGATTATTTCAATTGCCGCTATGCAGAGTGAAGAAGAGTTCGCGATTGAAAAGCTCAGGATGATAAGAAAAAACCCTCAATTGGAAAGGCGTGTTTATAAACTTGTATTTAATAATGATGTTGTGGTTAACGATGACCTCTTTTTGCATGCTTTTGATTGTATTCTATCCGTGTTTAAAGCTAACTTGCCAACCGAATGTAAAGTGGCCACAAAAATATTATTGAACGATATGAAAGCCATTTATGTCGAGTATAGGCATCCGTATAACTTGAGCGGTGAAGTATTGCTTGGACGGTTTTACCGTGTAGTGCAAAGTAATAACGATGTGAATGTAGACTCCATTACGTGTGAGTTTAGCGTTTTTCGCCCTAGAACATAAAGTAATTTGATGTATATTTATTTATTTAATTATTATATATATATATATATATATATATATATATATATATATATAATTAAATAAATAAATATACATCAAATTACTTTATGTTCTAGGTCGAAAAACGCTAAACTCACACGTAATATTTCCTGTACTAATATGCAATTGAATATACGTTTCATATATTATTATTTTCAATATATTTAATTATTTAATATAACTCTATGTATATATATGTATATATATTTTCCTGTACTAATATATTGATGGTTATACTACAACGTTTTCTATATTATTGGTTATATTTTTCTCGTTCCTATTTCTTATGCTATTATTATTTTTGATTATATATATTCCTTTGTATATTTATTTTGATTATATATTCATCGTTCATATTTCTTATGCTATTATTATTTTTGATCATATATATTCCATTGTATATTTATTTTGATTACATATTCATCGTTCGTATTTCTTATGCTATTATTATTTTTGATCATATATATATTCCATTGTATACTTATTTTCTATATATTTCGTGAAATTGAATCCATTAATTAATCTAAATAAACAGAATGATGTAATGGTGTTTTATAAAATTCTTTTGGTTGTACACGGCATTTAATTACAGCTAATGGCTGGCTTCTAGAACGGATTTCTAAACCAACTGCCAAATATATCTGGAGAGCACAATCTGGCAACCCTAATAATGTACACCTGAACAAGCTAATTACGCCTTCTAAGTTAACTGGCTGTTTAAGTCAGGATATTTGCTTTAATTAAATAAATAAACGCAATCTGACAAGTTAATAATGTAAACCTGAACAAGCCATTTACGCCTTCTAAGTCAACTGGCTGGTAAGCCAGAATATATGCTTTAATTAAATAATTAGCGTAATCTGGCAGCTCAGCTAGATAAGCCAACTGGCTGGTTAAGCCAGAATATATGCTTTAATGAAATAAATAGCGCAATCTGGCAGCTCAGCCAGATAAGCCAACTGTCTGATTAAGCCAGCTGGCTGATTCGGAACATATTAAGCCAACGGCCGCTCAGCTGAAGTCTTAATATGCGCTTAGCTCCTGCCAGGCGAACACCTCTCGCCCTCTCTCTCCTTCTGCTCTCTTTCTCTTGGGTGATAACTCCGCCTGCAAGTTGCATAACCCTTGTTTCTCTTGCAACTTTCCCCTTCCCCCTTTGTTGCATAACAGCTTGCAACATTCGCCTCCCTCTTTGTTGCATAAACTTATGCAACATTTCCCTTGCGACATTGGTCACCATTTTCAACTGCATTGTACTCTCTCCTTTTGCGCCCATGCTACTGACCTGAAACACTCTGTATAGCACTATTATATATATATATATATATATATATATATATATATATATATATATATATAGTGGTGGACCGGATATCCGCATCATTTTTAACATCCGCATCCGCACTTCTGACTGCGGATGTTATGCGGATATTACTTCTAATAAATTATGCAATTTACAATTAAATTAGCTTATAAAGTAGCTTATAAGGCCCAGTCATGCACATTTCATGTAAAGTATTAATTATTAATGAACAAACATATATAAACCCTCAAAATATAAATACCTGGTAACAAAGAAAATTGAATGAAACTTGTTTCATTGAATTTTCTGTGGCTGAAACTCTTGAGAAAGTTATTATTTTTATCATAATGAAAACATTAATATTAATTTTAATTCTTATGCATTGTCTGCCATAATAGTAATATCACGAAATTTTAAAAATTATGTCATATATTCATAATTCTATATTATATTGATAGATTAACTAAATATCCGCATCCGCGGATATTGAAATTAAAAATCCGCATCCGCATCCGCAGATGTTGAAAAACTGACATCCGGTCCACCACTAACACACACACACACATTTTTTCTTTGTAGGAGCTTTCATAATTATGAAGGATTCTTCCCAAATTGTACAGGAGACCTCGGGAGGTTTCAGTATCCCCATTACGTCTGACCTTTTTAGGAAAGCCATACCTTCAGAATTATTAACGATAACTGACTGACAAGACAGGCTGAGCTATCAGAGATAATACTTATAGATATATATATAGTGGTGGACCGGATATATATATGCGCCTCGGTGGTGTAGTGGTTAGCGTCGCTGACTACGAATCCATCGGCCCCGGTTTGAGACCCGGTGACGGCAGCCGGCGCAGCAAAACCCAGCTGTTCATCCTTCCACACAATAAAGAAAGTGGTTGATAGATAAATGGGTACCCTGGGTGACCTAGTGGTTAAGGCGCTGGGCTGCTGATGGGGCGTGGTTCGGATTCCACGTTAAACTGTAGGTCTAAGGTGGAGTGAAAAGCTTGACCTTCGTCATAATGAACAATTCGGGCGGAAGCTAACCAAAGGTTATATATATATATATATATATATATATATATAGAGAGAGAGAGAGAGAGAGAGAGAGAGAGATAGATAGATAATAAGCAAATAATAGGCAAAGTTTAACCAATCACACCTTTTTTTTTAAGATTGTATGAATTTTATCTTATCGTAAACACATTTTACTTTCAATAATCTTATTTTCTTCATTAATTTAATTCCAAAAACGTTTCAAAGCGAAAAAATTCCTATTTTTCTGTATTTCGTCCTCATTTGATTAAGATCAGTAACTATGAATAAGGAGTTCTAGTTTCAATATCTGTACACAGTTTCTTCCGTTCCGAAACTGTGTATGGGTTTCAATATACCGCCACAAACGTCTTTTTCTTGTATATAACTCCGCGAGTTTGCGAATTGTTGTAATTTTATTTCGTCATAAAAATGGTAATTTAACTTCTGAATGAACATATTTATATGAAGAACTATTCCGTTTGCGTAATAACTGAATAAACTGACAAAAAAATGAACCTTCTCTTCATCTCTTGTTGTTTTGAGTTTAGACACTTGTAATGAATGCATCCGAAAGTGGATCGTGTGAGTTGTATCGTCTTCGTGCCTATATTGCCTCCACCTAAAATTTACTGCCTATTTTACAGATTGAAATGGAAATGTATCTACTCATTTTCAAGATGTATATTTAATGAGTTCTACGTACACACACACACACACACACACGCACGCACACACACACACACACACACACACACACACACACACACACACACACATATATATATATATATGAGGGGTCGACCGCAAGTCGATACTGAACCGTCGTTAAAACTCAACAAATGTAAGTATGTATAGTTACTTACTTATTTAGTTATTTCTGGAAAAAAAATAGCCAAGGATATAATAGTACAAAAAATACTGAAAGTTTTAAAACTCATTAAAAATTGATCATTTCACCACTAGAAAATAATAATAATAATAATAATAATAACCGACCTCATGGAATGAGAGTGTATTGAGATTCGAACCATTAAAAAAAGCCTCTCTGACCAATATGATTATTTTTTCCAACCAATTATGAATTATGATAAAAACCCACTCTAATAGCAGAGTTTATTTCCACAACAGTTTCGATGCCCACTGGCATCCTCTTCGGGATGCCAGTGCGCATCGAAACTGTTGTGGAAATAAACTCTGTCTATTAGAGTGGGTTTTTATTATCATATTTTGAACCTTCACGGAGAAAAGTGAAGTTTTTTGCATCAATTATGAATTCTTATTAAATTTTGAAACTTTTAGTACGTTTTCCATAGATTTATTTCCATCGTCGAACTGTTTTCCGCAGTTGTATATCTAATAATATTAATAATTAATTAATGTTAGGAGTAAATTAACCTTCGTAGCGGCTAAGGAGGTCAAGGAGGTCGCGCAGGAGGGGACCTACAGTTTTACGTGGGATCTGAACGCGGAGTCGGGTCATTCATCCAACTACTGAATAACGTGAGGCGGTTTTGCGATGTGGTCACAACGTAGCCGCATCAAATATGTACGATGAGTTCTCGCTGAGTGTGTATGAGGCTGGAGAACAATACCTCAATTGTTTCACATGATTCACCTTCATATTTTTGTTAAGAGTCCCAAATGGACTTGTAATGAGATGCATGAACCAGATATACGATCGATTCGCATGAGCAAATAATACTAAACACCCTGAAGTCAATGTAGGGTAAAATAAAGTGTGTGTGTATATATACAGAGTGTCCCAAAACAACGTATACATTTTTAAAAAACTTGTAACAGGCGAACCCACTAACGGATTCAGATGATTTTTATTTCTTTTTGTAGGTAAAATATACAACATCGAAATAATAGATAGTTTAATTTGTTTTAAACACGTAAGTGTTCGAAATGTCGACCATTGACATCAATGCACCACTGCGCTCTTTGATTCACTGATTGGCAGACTTCAACAAAAATGTTTGTAGGGATATTTCTACACGCTTCTTCAACTGTGCTCTTTAGTTGTTCAAGTGATGTAGGTCTTCTACTGTATACTTCATTTTTCAAATGACCCCATAAAAAAAAGTCAAGTGGGTTCAAATCTGGTGAACGTGGTGGATACTCGATACTACCTCGTCGTCCGATCCACCGATAATGAAATGTTTCATCAAGGTAGTTCCTGACATCCTGATGGTAATGAGGAGGTGCTCCATCTTCAGAGCTGGGCAGTATTTAAATACATTTGTATTTAAATACGTATTTAAATACATTTGTGTATTTAGAACTGTATTTATAAATACATTGTTTTTCATGTATTTAAATATAGTATTTAAATACTTTAATGAGTATTTAAATACAATGTATTTAAATACTCAAAATATAAAAATGTAAATACTTTTACTGGTTTAATACACGTTCTCTACTAGCACAGTACGACGCGTTGACAGTGTAGTACAGCATGGTTCATGTTTCAACAGTTTGGGAAAACATCCTCTCATAAAAAGACTGTTCCTCCGCTATAACACGACATTACCATCTTCGGCACCGGTAGAGCGAATATTCTCATTCGCGGGAATCACTTTGACTCCCAAAAGAAACTCTTTCAGACAAAACTTTTGAAAGATTGGTTTTGATCCGCAGCAACCGTGAAATAAAAGAGAATTCGTAAGGTGCCTTATGTTTATGTTTACGTCTTATGTTTACGTTTATGTCTCATCTACTCATTAATTGTTACTCATTTTGCAATGATATAATGAGTATAATATGTCACTGGTTGAACATCGTAAGTTCTAAGTTCTTTTGTTTTTGTTTTGTTCTAAAAAGGGAAATATATAATCGGAAATTAGATTGTACTATTTCTTTATCCTTTATCAAGCATTTTATATTGTTGTTACTCATGAATTAGTGAATGCATATGTTAAAATGTGTATGTATTTAAAATGTATTTACAAATGTATTTAAATACAATTGATGTATTTTGTATTTAGTATCTAAATACATTCGTAAAATGTATTTAGTATTTAGTATTTAAATACATTTCTCCCATGTATTTAGTATTTAGTATTTAAATACATTCAATGTATTTATTGCCCAGCTCTGTCCATCTTGTTGAAAGTAAATGTCCTCATCTCCGTATAACTGTCGAATTGCAGGAAAACCTTTTCCCGAAGCATGTTGAGGTAGCTATGACCGGTAACTGTACCATCGAAAAAGAATGGACCAACCAAACCTTTGGAAGAAAAACCACACCAGACAGTTATACCCGGTAAATTTACATGTCGTTCCACATAAATGTGTGGATTTTCTTGTGACCAGTATGTGCAATTATGACGATTAATTATACCATTCAACTTATATGTAGCCTCATCAGACCACACAATTTTGTCCGCAAATTGGCCATCTTCTGTGTTTTTTACTCGAAACCATTCGCAAAACTGGATTCTGCGATCCGGATCATCCTCATTCAAGGCATGTAATAATCTCGGGATGTAAGATTTCCATTTAGCATTCTTCAGAATTCTGTGGACACTTGTCTTACTTTTCCCTGTTTCACGAGCACATTGTCTCACAGATTTTCTTGGTGATCGGTTGAATACCTGTAGCACTTCATCAGAAGTGTTAGCATCTGTTGATGTCTTTGGACGCCCAGTCGCTTGCTTGTACACATCATGCACAGTACCGTATACTTCAAATTTCTCACAGATACGTGAAATGGTAAGTCGAGTTGGAGGATTAGTTCCAAAATTGTCTCTCCACTGTTGTTGAACCTTTGATATCTTCTCAACTTTAAAATACGACTTTAGTATCCATTTTCGTTGCTCAAATGATAAGCGCACACTTCCATTTTCCATGTTTACTGTAGGCAGGCAAGGCTATTACTAATTTCGATTTTGTATCTCCTTAGGCTAGCCAAGGCTGTTAACAATTTCGCTTTTGTATCTCCTTAGGCTATAGGCTATAAAAAGAAATAAAAATCATCTGAATCTGTTAGTGGGTTCTCCTGTTATAAATTTTTAAAAAATGTATACGTTGTTTTGGGACACTCTGTATATATATATATATAATACACGTGTATATACAGTATATATACATGTGGAACGTGAATCAGGACTAGCAAATAAGGATCACCAAATCTCGCAACCTCGCAGAATTTACAACCTTCTTTTGTTTGAGGCCCAGGAATTTCTACAAAATTCATTGCGGCCCTGCTTATATACGGTGATTCGTAAGTCCTGTTCCAAAGGTATTTATAGTATAGTTATTTTTGGGACATGACTTTTGAATCACCCTGTATATACCAAAAAATTGCTCTGTAATTTCTGTATTAAATTAAATTAAAACTAACCTGTATAATTTGCAAACAAGCAATTATGCACATTGGTTTCCGATGGAATTTGACAGCTCGATAAATAATCAGATAATGGAAATAACAAATAGCTAAACTGCAGTAAATATTTTTCTAAAGTGGTATCGAAAGAATCTATTGTGAGTAGCCATATGCACAATAATTTTGCAACACAAAAAATTTCTACATCCCTTCCATCTGTCAGATGGAGAACGATTCTTTGTAGTGTTGCCATGGTAACAAATTGTTTATATGAAATTTGGACAGTTTGTGGAAAAGCATATATATAATAGCTTAAAATTATAGAATCTCTGTTTATTTATAAATTAAAACCAGACCTTAATTCTGATGAATCATCGGAAGATTTGCTATGTTCTAGTTAAGGTATTTATTTATTTATTTTAGCTATTTACCTTCAGTTTTAATGCTTTTACATTTTCTTAGCTACCTTTTTATAATTCTGACTTTGTTATTTTAAATTGTTATTAATTAAATCGTATTTACAATTTGTATTTTGTATCTGTATGTGAATTGGTCTTTTATTATTTTAGCCCTGAAGATGGAACTAGTGCATTCCGAAACGTTGGTACTGATTAAACCTTGAAGGATATTTATATTTTCTCTGGTGTTCCTGTTCATTATATATATATATATATATATATATATATATATATATATATATATACTGTACATAATAATGATTGTTTAACCTCCTTCGCAACATCTAAGGTCATATGACGGAGGGGACCTACAGCATTACGTGGGATCCGAAACACGGGATATACTGTATACACACACACAACACACACACACACACACACACACACACTGTATATATATACATTTTAACTGCAAACAACACACAGTATAATTAATGTAAAGAACGACGCTTGTATAGAAGAACGTTCCGCACAAGATGAGGAGGGAGAACGAACAAATGAAAAATGAGGTAACCACCCGGGAATCGAACCCGGGATCTTCCGATTGCCGGTCAGATATGCTATCCACTACACCATGGGCCTCGATTGATCAGAAGTCGTAATTCTCCTACATTCTCCCGCATGCCACACATTTGTTCGTTCTCCCTCCTCATCTTGTGCGGAACGTTCTTCTATACAAGCGTCGTTCTTTACATTAATTATACTGTGTGTTGTTTGCAGTTAAAATGTATATATGTGCGGCATGCGGGAGGTGCCCCCTCAGGGCATTGGTTTCTGCTCGTATGTAGGAGAATTACGACTTCTGATCAATCGAGGCACATGGTGTAGTGGATAGCATATCTGACCGGCAATCGGAAGATCCCGGGTTCGATTCCCGGGTGGTTACCTCATTTTTCATTTGTTCGTTCTCCCTCCTCATCTTGTGCGGAACGTTCTTCTATACAAGCGTCGTTCTTTACATATATATATATATATATATACACACACACACACACTATATATATATATACACACACACACACGAAAACCGTAAAGTATTAGTGAATTCGTGCATATAAATTATAAAGTGAAATTCATTAAATTTAAGAAAGTGGAATACAGTTTACATAAATTATCACCAGTTTAACGTATGTATTTAAACCGTAATTCGGTTGGCATTCGAGAAATTTTGAAACAAGGTAGGAAAAAGGTAAAAAAACGCAGAGGTCATAAAACCCTCGTGACCATCAAAAGGAAAGAAAGGAGAGAGAGAAAGGAAAAAATGTGTGTGTGTGTGTGTGTGTGTGTGTGTGTGTGTGTGTTTCTTTTTACGATAATTAATGGGTCCAAATTCTCACTTAATCTGCAATTTGTGTAATCTGGAAACAACTGAAAATGCAGCAATAAGATGTGATTTCTGTCAAAAACTGCACGACTTTATCTGCATGAATTGGAATGATAGGAAAATATCCTTCGTCTCGAAAGCAAAACAGATCGCGGGAATCAAATTTCTGTGTGACGTATGTACATTAGGGTGTGTCAATTTTGTCAACTTTTTTCAAATCAATTTTGGTACTGAAAATATAGTCTTTTCATGTCAAAACTTGAAATTGGCCAACCAAAATGAAATAAAATAACCCTTACCTACATCAATTTTACCTTAAAGTTTCAGAAGTTTACTCTTTTACTAAATAATAGGACATAAATTGATTAACTATTCATCTGTCACAGAATTATCCCACTGATCGCATATGGAGTGTTTTCAAGGTCATATAGTTGTTTTACAATGTACAAGTCACAACATGAATAGAACTGTCCCTCACTCTCAGTCCTCAGTTGCCTCTTAGATGTCATAGACGGTGGTTTGCTGTTATTGCTCTTGTACCTACTTCATAGTTATTCTACTAGACGAATACTACAGTTTAACTGTAAGTATGGATTATTGATTATTACAATTATTTATTATTATTATATTCTTCTGTCTAATTATGTTGTAATCCCATGAAATATTTTTTTATTGAATTTTAGAACATCGAATGACTAAACTTTGAAACATCGTAATTGATATAAAATACTTAAATGTTTTTCTTTCTTTTCAGATATTCCTAAGATGCCAAAATTGAAGACAAGAGGTCAGTCGTCATGCCACTTGAGCCTGTTAGTCGGTACAGGCAAGGAGCTTCCCGTATCAGAAACCAACAGTGCAAGACATGCTGAGACTAAGGTTACTCCTTCGTGAACAAAATACAAAGGATAGAAGGAACTACACAGAGAAAGAGCTCATAAGGGACATGATTCCCTCTCTTCTGCATCAGTGGAAAAAAGCTAATGTGTTATTCAAACCACCTGTACTCAATCAGTATAGAACTATTGAGCTAAAATTAACAAAGCTGTGGCACAAAGCAGTTGAAACATCACTTGGTAAAGAAAAACTAGCAAAGAAAAATAAATTTCTGCACACATACTTGATATTCTTCTTGACATTTTTAACTGCCAGTGTCCCATAGAGTTGTGTTCTGAAGCCAATTGTTCTCCCTCATGCAGAAGAGAACCTCACCCTCACATTGATTGTCGCTGTCCTCGTGAGAAGAAGATCCCTGTTTTGGAGCTGGCTTTCATAAAGGCGGCGCAGAGAACAAAGGCAGGAGGCCAAGGAAGTATGCAGATTGGTTCGGCAGATTATTCAGAAACCAAACAACAGATTGTTATTGCTAAGAAAAAGAGAAAATCCGAGAGAGGGAAGAAAAAGAAGAGTGAAGAAGCCACCCAAAGAGATGAAGAGCTCTATCAAGAGGTTTCTCACTTCTTTGAAAGCTCTTCAGATGAACAGAAAGAAGCAACATCAGATGATAGCTCCAAAATGCCATCTGAACCTTCGCCGAAGAGAATGAAATACAACACTAAAGACATCTCAAACATTGCCCTTGCCAGTATTCGCCACCATACGGGGCTACGAGAGACTGCAGAGATTGCCACTGCCGCTTGGATAGATGCAGGCCTCATCAGCCGAGAGGATACATCCTTAGTGATAGATCATAATAAGATAAGAAGAGCACAAGAAAAAATAATGAAGGAAATATCTGATCAGCATGAAAAAGATTTGAAGGAGGAAGGTCTCTCTTGCCTTTTGTTTGATGGAAGAAGAGATGACACAAAAGTTCTCCTAGAGGTAGAGGGAATGGACAGAAAGTTTCCCGGTCTCATCAAAGAAGAACACTACTCTGTGTGTTCCGAACCTGGTGGCCGCTATTTGTTTCACTTTGTTCCTGAAGCAGAAGTAGAAGGCAAGAAACATGCAGAGGCAATTGCTGATCAAATAATATGTTGGCTTCAAGAAAGAAGACTTGACAGTTCACTGCAGGCCGTTGGTGGAGACTCAACTGCGGTGAACATTGGATGGCAGGGCGGTGTTATGACGTATTTAGAGAAAAAACTTGGAAGAAGGCTTGTTTGGATTGTATGTGATTTGCACACAGGGGAACTCTCTCTTCGTCGTCTCATCCAGGAACTTGATGGTCCTACAAAGAGCAACAACAAGTGGTCAGGCCCCCTTGGCAACATGCTAAATGAAGCAACGGAATTAGAAATAAATACAAAATTTCCAAAGGTCGAAGTAGGCCCTCCCCTTCCAGTGTTGTCTGAAGAAGTTATCAAAGACCTCAGCACGGATCAATCTTACGCTTATCGTATTGTTCAAGCAATCAGATCAGGAGAGTTGCCTCAAAATCTGGCTCTCTTGGAGATTGGACCCGTAAGTCACAGTCGTTGGTTAACTACAGCGATTCGTTTCTGCAGGATTTGGGTTTCCAAACATGCACTGAAGGGCAAAATGCTACAGAATTTGATGTTGATTGTTGAATTTATTATTGGGTTTTATCTTCCTCACTGGTTCAATGTAAAACTTAATCCAATGTGGATGGAGGGGCCCAACCACATCTTGTTTCAATTACAGCTACTGAGAACCCAAAGGAAAGTAGTGGTGGACATCGTGTTACCTGTGGTGAGAAGGTCCGCTTGGTATGCTAGGCCAGAGGCAGTTTTGCAAGCAATACTCTGCAGCCAATGTACCAAAGAGCGAACTGAGGCTGTGGAAATCATTCTAAAGCTTAGAGGAACATCACTAGATGATGACCAGCTGGGAGACTGCTCTGTTCAGACAAGGAAGGTACCTCCGATAAACGTCAATGCCACGAAATTGTCAGAATTAGTTAACTTGAGTTCGGAAGTTTTGGAGCCACCACTGACAACATGTATAACAAACAAAGATTTAACACAACTTAAAGAGGCCCCAATGCAAGTGCCAAAGTGGCCTTCTCACACTCAGAGTGTGGAGAGATGAGTGAAAATGGTTACAGAAGCAGCTAGTCAAGTTTACAGTCACGAGAGGCGAGAAGGTTACATCAAAGCGCAAGTAGCAAGCCGAATGCTGATGTCAAGGAACCGCAGCAAAAAGGACATGACTGCATTGGTTACTTTCAAATAAAGACTCTGAATGATATCTTATTGCCATTTTAAATGTTGATAGGATGTTTGCGCACATTTGTTATTTTGTTACGAATTTATGGAAAAATGGAATTTTTGAATTAAAATTGATGTAGGTAGGAGTTATTTTTTATTGTTTTTGAAGCAAGGATATTATTTTGTATGCCAAATGATTACATTAAATTGCTACCAAATCACATGATTTTCAATTTAGTCATTTCACCCCCAAAATTGACACACCCTAATGTACATACTCGTAGACTGTAAACTTCTTTGCGGTATTTAAAGAAATGGAGAAAGCGAATTCGAGTGTTACAGAAAAGGAGGGAATAATGGGGAAACAAGAGTCCGGAAATGTCCCAATGAAAATTCGGCGGGTGGATGAGAGAAAAGAGGTAATAATGAATAACAATATACAGGGTGTCTCAATATACATGCAACCCATGTCACTGCTAATAATTCTGCCAATATTAATGTTCTCGTTCTATTTTCTCAGATTTGAAGAGAGGAGACGATAACAACTAATAATTATCAATCAAAATGCCTTGGACAAAGGAGGAAAAATTTTTTGCGTCACTACTTATTTGGAGACGAAATCATTCAAAACTGTGCAAGCGAAACTTCGCAGGAAGTTCAACTTCAACAATTATCCCCAGAAAAGCCAAATTTATCGTTGGGCACACAATTTCAAGCCACAGGATCAGTAAACAATCTCAACAAGAAAGCAGAAACACCCAGATCTGGCAGGAAGGTGACTGCAAGATCTCCTGACAATGTGAATGCGGTGAGAGATTCTGTCGGAAGGAGTCCGAAAAAGTCAATCCGAAGACGTTGCCAAGATCTGGGTCTTTCACGTGCGTCAGTGCAAAGAATCTTGATCAAGGATCTTCAGCTGTACCCATACAGGATCCAGATCAAGCATAAACTCACACCAGCTGACATGGCAAAACGTGTTGTGATGTGCCGGTGGTTCGAGAACAAGATCGAAGAGGATCCTGACTTTCTTGATGATGTTTGGTTCAGCGACGAAGCACACTTCTTGCTCAGTGGGTATGTCAATAGCAAGAACAATGTGTTCTGGGGCACACAAGCCCCAGACGAGGTGCTTCAGAGGCCCTTGCACTCTGTGCAGGGTGTCAGGGTGATTGACAACTTCGCTCGTCGGCTTCAAGTGTGTCTGCAGCGCAACGGCGGTCATTTGGAACATGTGCTCTAATAAATGTATCCTTTGATCTAGAGACCTCAAATCTTCAGTTTTTAATTGTTATCATATCAGCTTCCAGGAAATGTAATCTTTTTTGGAGTTTATTTTCTGAGTAATAAATTATTATCATGTCAATGGGTTCCATCTATTTTGAGACACCCGGTAATACGGAATGAAGACATAAAACAAAGAAAAGAGATAAGTAAAAGTTGCGATGTAGTGAACTTGCCCAACGAGGAAAATGATAAAAAGATAAAAACTAAAAACGTAGGAAATAAACAGCCGAAGAGAAATAATGATAATATCAAAAATTAAGAACATAGAAAATAAACAGTTAACAAGAAATAGAAGCGTAGGAAATACCGCCTGTAAATAATACGCAAAAGGGTACTGCAGATATCAGGATGGGCAATGCATCTATGCACATCCCACGTTATGTAACACACATTACACAAGAGGATATTGCAAATTTGAAAAAAAGTGCAAGTTCCACCATCTTACTGTCTGCAACACCTATGCAAGATATGGGAGGTGCAAATACAGACAAAAATGCCGTTACGACCACCCTCAAAGGAACCCGACAGGTGAGCAGACGAAAGCAGCAACAAAGAGGGCTACCAATTTTTTAGATGTAGCCCACACAATTCAACTATTGACTGCCAGGCGAACTGTGAAAACTGTGAGTTCTGTATTGACAAGAAAGAAATACAAATTGACACCTATAACATCCTCCGAGCCGACAGAACAGTGAAACATAAAGGAGGATGTGCTATTTACACACGCGAAAGGCATATGGCAGAAATGACTATAAGTACCTCACACAGCTACGTAGAATGTGTAGCAGCAAAAGTTAAAAAAATAAATATGGTACTAATTGTAATGGACAGACCCCCAAACACGCCAACCTCAAAATTCTCAGATTCCATTACAGAGGTAAGAAACTGGGTGAAAGATCTATATTCTCCAACTTCAAACATTTTTCTCTGTGGTGATTTTAATTTTCCATTCATGAAATATAAAAGGATAGGAAAAAATATATGTATACACCAGGACACAGGGCCGGATTTAGGAGTGGGCAAAGTGGGCAGCTGCCCATGGGCCTCCACATCTTGGGGGCCTCCACATATTGACAAGCCATTATCAAAATAGAAAAAACCCGAAACTAGAAAAACCCGATAGATGATCAACAAAAAAACACGCGCATCCAATACCACTGTAGTACATAAACTTTTACCAATTACTATTTGTTGTGTACTGATTATTATTTTGTTTTTATTACTCTTTTAGGCCTACTCTCACTATAATGGAATACCCGAGTAACCCGAGGCTTTCATTTTTTGCAGAAATGAGTGGAATGGACAGGCACAAGAGTGCACGATGTTTTGAAAGTGTATGTATGTTAATTATATTATGAATCTTATGGATGACTTCAATTATGTCTTCCCCTAAGGTAGGGGGGCCTCCACACGTCTAAATCCGGCTCTGCCAGGACAAGGGGGCATAAGGGAAGACCAAGAGCAGGTAAAAATGCTACTAGCTTTCGCCGATGAATTTATGTTAACACAAGAAATAACAGAAAACACAAGTAAAAACAACTGCCTAGATTTGGTATTCACAAACAACAGCAACCTAATTGATAACGTAGAAATATCCCCAACTATAATATCGGATCACAACATTATTGAAATAACAACCAGTATAAAAACAGCAGGAAAGGAAAGAACACGAACAACAGAACGAAGCAAATTCGAAATTTTTAATTTTCACTCCAAAGCTATAAAATGGGAAGATGTTGCAGCCAGCATGGAACTAATAGATTGGAAAACCATCTTTAAAGCCAAGACAACGGAAGCGATGCTAATGACCTTAGAGGAGAAGACGCTGGAAATTGTGGAAAGACATGTCCCAAAAATACAACAAAGAGGAAAGAGAAGCAGGTTCGAGAGACAAAAGAGGGCATTGTTCCGAAAGAGAAAAAGAGTGACTGCAAAATGAAGTAACTGTAAAGATAACATCAGAAAAATATTAAATGATAGACTGCAGAGTATCGATTGCGTCATACAGGAACTAACTGAGAAGCATACAGAAAAGGAAGAAGACGACGCTATAGAAGCGATAAGTACTTCTATAATTTTGCAAAAAGGAAGTCGAAAAACGACACGCCTATCGGACCTTTGAAAAACGAAGACTGCTTTATCTGATGATCTAACGGAAGTATCTGAAATATTAAAAGCTCAGTACGAATCATTTTTCAGTATCCCTAAAACTGACAAACTGATATACGATAGGGCGTTCTTTGAAGAAGAACTACAAGGGGAAAGTATAACAGATTTCGATTTCACGACAGATGATATTACACAAGCTATAGCGAAACTAAAAGCACACTCAGCGGTAGGACCGGACAAATGGAGTACCACACTGATAAAAAACTGCAATAATGCAATCGCTGAACCCTATATTGGATATGGAGGCGATCACTAGACACGGGAGAAATACCGGACATCCTGAAGAGCGCGAACATAGTCCCAATATAGTATAAAGGAGGAGATCGATCCGAGGCCAAGAACTATAGGCCAGTGTCGCTTACATCTCATCTCACCAAAGTATTTGAAAGAATAGTTCGACAGAAAATCTATGACTTTTTGGAAACTCAGAAAAAATTAAATGATAACCAACATGGATTTCGGTCAAGCAGATCATGCCTATCACAATTAATGGAATACTACAACATTATTGATGCACTGGAAAGTAATGAAAGCTATGCTGTAATATACACAGACTTTGCCAAAGCGTTCGACAAGTGAGATCATGGAATCAATAGATAAACTGAAATATATGGGAATAACAGGAAAAGTAGGGAAATGGATATATAATTTCCTTATTGAGCGGCGACAAGTCGTTACAGTACAAGGAGTATCTTCATCAGAATCAGAGGTCCTCAGCTCAGTACCACAAGGAACAGTATTAGCTCCACTACTCTTCATAATCATGCTAACTGACATAGATGAGGACGTTACCAGAGACAGCATAGTAACATCATTTGCAGATGACACAAAGATCAGTAGAAAAATAAGAAACACAGAAGATATAGGATCTTTACAAACAGACATGAACAGAATGTACAAGTGGACGGACGACAACAATATGAAGTTTAACATTGAGAGAAATTTCAACTGTTACAGTACAGAAAAAGAGAGGACCTAAAATCCATGGAATATTATACCCCAAATGGACAGGAAATTCAGAAAAATTCTAAAGCAAAAGATTTAGGAATTGTAATGACAGACGATGCGAAATTTGAAACACAAACAAAGAGCAAAGAGAATAACTGGGCAGATACTGAGAACCTTTAAAAGGAGGGATAAGAATATAATGATTCCTCTACTGAAAACACTGATTATACCCAAATTGGAATACTGCTCGGTCTAAACATGCCCATATAGAAAGAAGACATTACACAGCTAGAAGGGATTCAGAGAAGCTTCACAGCCAAGATCAGTGGCTGCAAAGAACTAAATTACTGGGAAAGGTTACGCGAATTAAACCTATATTCATTGGAAAGGAGAAGAGAGAGATACACCATTATTTACACTTGGAAAATAATGGAGAAACTAGTCCCTAATCTTACTCTGAACCCTGTAACTCCCCAAACAACGGTGGAAAGTAGAAAAGGAAGTCTGTGTCGTGTTTCAAATTAAAGGCTAGACAGGGAACATCCTTAACCCTGAAAAAAAATAGTTTTGTTGTGAGACGAGCAAGATTGTTTAATCAGCTGCCCAAAGACCTAAAGAACACGAGTGGTGTTGCGGTGGACATCTTCAAAAGAAGATTAGACGCCTGGCTCAGAACAGTCCCCGATGAGCCGGACGTACCTGGCTATGTGAGGTGAAGAGCATAAGAAACCAACTCACTACTTCACCAGGCCAACTTGAGAGGAGGGGCGACAAGCTTGACCTTCCTGAAATGAGGAATCATCGCACGGAACATTTGAAAGGTTGAAAGGAAAGGTATATATATATATATATATATATATATATATATATATATATATATATATATATATATATATATATATATATAGGGTGCGGCATAAGTCGCTTTACCGAAAACAATGAAATCTCTTGCGAAGAATAATATTTATTATTTATTACAGAAATTGTTCAGAGTGTTCTCCATCATGTTCAATACACACGTTACATCTTCGAACCACTGAACAACAAATAGCACGACACAGTTCTTTGTTATTAGTCAACGTCTCGAACTCTTGGCGTATCAAAGTCTTCATGTGATTGAAGTCCCGCGGTTTCTGACCGTAGACTCTATCTTTGATTATACCCTACATTGAAAAATCACATCACATTGATTATTCAATTTGGGGTATAATAAAAGATAGAGTCTACGGCCAGAAACCTCGGAACTTCGATCACATGAAGACTGATACGCCGAGAGTTCGAGACGTTGAATAATAACAAAGAACTGTGTCGTGCTATTTGTTGTTCAGTGGTTCAAGAATGCAACGGGTGTATTGAACATGAGGGAGGACACTCTGAACAATTTCTGTAATAAAAAATAAATATTATTGTTCGCAAGGTGAGTTCATTGTTCTCGGTAAAGCTATTTATGCCGCACTTTGTATATATATATATATATATATATATATATCGTGACAGATATGCCAGTGAAAACAGCAGAGAGACTGGAAGAAATGAAAGACGCAAGAAATTTTAGGAAAAAATAATTTTCGATTTCCCCTCTTTCTTCCTCGCACTGTCGCGCACCGGCACCTTGTGATCCGAAGCCCAGTGATTGAGGAACGTTGCACTGAGCTATCTCGCGACATCATATTCAGATTTCCGAGTCATTCCGTTGAAACGTTATGCAGTTACTTTTAAACCAATCCTATTGGTTTTTTATTAATGAGAAGTAGTTTTCCTAAAAATTAAATTTATAATGTTCTTAAAGTTCAGGCTTTTATAATTAATCAGTAAATATCATTTTAAAAGGAGTAATATGGATTCGTTGAATGCTACAGAATTTTAAATTTCAAAGCCGATGTCTTTAATGTTGTCTAAGTAATATGCTTTCAAAAAGGATTGTAACAAAACATAATAGATAAACCATGGAAAAATAATTTATTATCCTCTTATACACGTATGACAAAATGAAAATGAAAGAAAAAAAAATATTGGTGGAAAATTAACTTTGATAACTTCCATAAAAATTAAAACAAAACAATAAATATGAAAATTAACAGCATCAATGTTAAGTGGAGCTGCAGTGACGGACAAATATTTTCATACTATGAAGTCCATAGTGAAACACGTAGTTGACGATGATGATGACAACGTCAACCTACAAATATATTCGACTAAAAATCTATATATATATATACACAGAATCATATTAAGCTGTTGGGAAGGTTTTAAAAACTAATAAAACTTAATCGTGGAGATAAAAGAGCAATTTATTTAAGTTACAAGATAATTTCGTGAATTTATATAAATTAGGACTATATCTACATACTGCGCCTCGGTGGTGTAGTGGTTAGCATCAGTGACTACGAATCCCTGGGATCGAGACCCGGTGACGGCAGGCGGCGCCCAGCAAAACCCAGTTGTTTATCCTTCCACACAATAAAAAGAAAATTGGTTGGTAGCTAAATGGGTATGCTGGGTAGCCTAGTGGTTAAGACGCTGGGTTGTTGCTGGTGGGACGTGGTTCGGATTCCACGTTAAACTGTAGGTCTAAGGTGCAGAGCATTTTTTTAAGCTTTTCCCAATGGGCGACAAAGGCAGATCGGAAAATGTGGGGGGGATTAAGGCAGGGGTGTGCTGCAAATTTCTTAACAACCGGTTCTGATACAGGTAGGGGTGTAAATCGGCGAGCGCCAATGGCGCGAGTCATTAAGCTAGGGGGTCTGGGGTGAGCGGTAGCTCCCCAAGCGGGGTCCGGTCGGAGCCCCGGAAGCCAACGCATTTTAGCTTTTCCAAACAGCATTTTGTAACATTTTGGCAGAAATTATTTAACATATTCTTTATACTCATTAATGACATAATTATCTAAAAATAAACTAATTTTTCATCAAAAAATAAATAAATATTGAAACGACCACTGCTTGTGATACTACCTATATTTTTCTATAAAATCCTGAAAAAAAAAAAAAAAATTTAGATATAAATAAATTTCTACTGACTTAAATATTTGTTAAAAAAAAACAAACGGTTCGGTGATCCAATCAAAATTTAACAACTGGTTCGGGCGAACCGGACCGAACCGGTCCCCAGCATACCCCTGAATTAAGGATACTATGGATCCGGATTTTCCCTAATCAGGCCACCATCCCCATGTGATCTGAAATAACACTAGCATTATCTATATATAAATATTCAATGTAAATTTCATATTTACATTTAGGATAAACAGTTCTAATTGTGGCATATGTGCATGTATTATATGTATTTATATGGCTTCCAAGACAATGTTCCCAAGACAACTCTCAAGACAATTCTATTTTTACAAATTTTGAAAATTCCTTTTCGCCCAGTACCCTAAAATTTCATTTACTGGGAGACAAATTTTCTTCACTGGGTGACATTCATGTCGCCCACTCACCACTAGGTTAAAAAATGCTCTGCTAAGGTGGAGTTTTATATATATATATATATAACTGCGCTACCTTTACATGGTTTCAAAGCAAAGATACAAGTAAGAAATCTGGGTTACGTCGTACCCAATGTCGTAACACCATTTCTCGTTGATCAACGAAGTTAAGTGACATTGGGTCGGATAGTAGTTGAATGGGAGACAGTTCTCCGCATCCAAACTATGTACGAGTAGCGACCCGTGGTTCGGATCCCACGTAAATCTATAGGTTCCTTCCGTCATACGATCTTAGATATTGCGAAGGGGGTTAAACAACCCCATCATTACATTAATTAAAAAATGTCAACTGACAAACATGTTCTCGCAAATTTAACAAATCATTTTGTAAAATTAATAAATTTTTTTTACGAAGGTTTATTGTTTAAAATTTACAAATTGTTTTGTGCGCTAATAGTTTATCAACTGCATTTGTGAGTTTAACCTATTCTCGCATATGAGTGTCTCCTATAAGACCGAATAAATAAACTGGAGGCGAGGTAACAAAGGTTTAAAGCAAAATTGCATTAAATAATCAGTCAGGGGGGCCAGAAAATGGCACAGTGCTCAGGCCAACTAATGCGGCACATTGTTCTAACTCTCGGATTATTATTATTATGAGCACCATCGGGAGTCGAATCTCCGACCTCGGTGTTTTCACTTCGTTTAGAGGAAAACGATGTTTCCCCGAGTTACGGGCGCTTAGTAAAAATGCATTAGTTTTACAAAACATTTTTCTCATTGTTGTTGCCAACGGACGACCATCTGAAGAGTGCCATCATACCGAGAAAAAACGAACGTCATAGTCATACTATAAGATTATGAAAAAGTTTATCTTCATCGTAATGGAGTATTCACAAGTTTGCGTAGAAGGATAGGTATCCAAGTCATACAACCTTTTAACAGATAACTTTTACTTCTAAAATAAAAGAAGTAAAAATGAAGATTAATCGTCACGACCAAACTTTCTGAAGTTAGCAACAACTCAAAACAAATGGAAAATTCTCTCACCATTTGGGACCAAAATTATTTGATTTATTCTCATAACAATTATATATATATATGTATATATATATATATATATATATATATATATATATATTATATATATAATATATATATATATATATATATATATATATATATATATATATATATATATATATATTAGGGTGTTTCATAAATTAAAAGTTTGGAAAAATTTTAATCCACATGGATCCCCTTGTTCCATTTGCTGAGGAGACTGATAAACCGAAGTATTAATTCAATAGTTTAAAGTTTACGGGTCCCCAGTTTGATGCTCTGGCAGATCATAAACGGAAAAAATTAAACAAAAATCTGTCAATGAATTTTTATTCAACAAACGAGTACCATTTCACTACACATTTTCACAAAGATACAAAAAACATAACCACTTCTTGCGAATCATTTGTCCATGAAATCCTTCTTGGTTTTATTCGGGTATTTCGCCCTATGCTGCATCACAGTTTTGAGCAAATACTGCTTCTGCTCTTCGTTCTTCGTCAGAGAACAGTTGAACTCTTTGGTGAGCGCGATGGCTCTTTCGGCCCGATCGTTGACGACAGAGATTTTGTTAACAGTTGCCGCTGCTTGCTTGAAGCCCTCTACTTCAGTCCACTCGGCAACTGGCTTTTTCAAGAATTCTGTGTCCAAGTCGAATGCATGGAAGAAAGCCATCGTCTTTCCTGTCACGAACTCCGCCAGGTGTTTCGAGGCAAGATTCCTGACGTTCTTCCCTTGGAGTCGCTTGAGTTCCTTTTTCGATGCGGGCTTACCCAAACTGACGACCATCTGAGCCTTTTCTTCATCTGCCACATCTGCGTCGAAGAACGCCATGGCAATAAGAGTCTCAGAGATGTACCATAGGTGTCGAGACATGGCTTCTTGCGCAGCGTTAACACACGAATATCCCGACATGGCAAAGGCTTCCGCGTCACGCAGAAATTCCAGATCAACTGCGGCAGCCTTGCTTGAGGTTGCAGCACGAGTCCAACCTCGGATGTAGACGAGGGACACGAAGAGACCTACGGCTGTCAGAGCTTCCAACTCGTGACTCGACATCTTGAACTGCTTCTTCAGTAGAATTACTTTCAAGGAGTAGATGGCTATCGCCATCCATCGAGCGTGATGGTAAGCGCCAGGGGCTCTGAGAGGGAAATCCACCACTTTTGCTTCTCCCAGGAAGATGAGAACCAACTGTAGCAGTTCCTTGTAGTCATCGCGCTGATGCGACGTGCTCACCATCCCTCTCACCAGCAGGACTGACTTCTCCCTCTCCTTCCTCATAGAGTCATTGACTTGAGCAAAATCGTACGGCCGCACGTCCAACCGGTCGATGAACTTCCATTGTGCCTGAAACCTCTTGAAAACGGGTATATCGGGGCCACTTGAAGGGCCGTATGCACGCTTGAAGACGGAGCTGAGGATGACTTCATAGATGTGATGCCGACAGGGGAAGTACATGAGTTCTCTGCCAAGACCTTTCTCAATCAGGACGCAGGCCCCGATATGAATCCCGGTGTTCGACGCTGTCGTGTCGAAAGACAGTCCCCGCACGCGCTCTTCCATCCTGTGTTCCTTGACCAAATCCAAGCAAACTCGCGCTATCTTCTCGCCGGTTCCGGACGTCACCTTAGGAACGCCGAGCAACTTCTCCTTGCCGTCGCCAAGACGAGGACGGCGATCCGGTCAAACGCTCTCCTTCCATTGCTCATTGTCAGGTAGGAGCTTACCGTCCCAATGCAAGACAAGAGGCTGACCAGACAAACTTCGTCGGATTGATAACTTTCAGCAGCCACCTTCCTGAGAGCCTTGCGGTACATGGTACTGGCAGAAATGGACAGTTCATCCAAGTCAAAACCTAGTGATTTAGCTGCTGCAGCGTACGACATAGCTGAATCGCGTACGAAATATTCAGCCGATCGTAGGTAGTCGTCACATCCTGTGAGATCAGATTCCTGCGTCGCTTCTTGGTATTTCCCTTGGAGGAGGATGGAAAAACTTCCACGGTTGGGTCAACGACATCTGAGTCAGTCTCTGACGAAGTTGAAATCACTAAAGCCCCCGTATCTTCTGCAGCTCCTTGTTCCTTCCTGCCTTCTCCTGTTGTTCCTTAATCTTGTCCAGCCTCTTCCTTTTCCTAATCTCCTTATAGTGAAGCTTCATGTCAACAGGGCCCTGCTGCAGGAATTTGGATCTTCACGCTGCATGTCGAGAAAGTGGATGTCCTCCTGATTCTTCATTTCCTTAGCCTGTGAATGAGCAATGTCCATGATCTCCTTCGCTATTGCCTCCTTGAATCGCCTCCTTCACTCGGAAGGACTCTGCTTTATGTGACTTGTGCTTCCAAGCCGGTCGTATTCCTTGAGAAGGGATTCCATCTTCCTCAAGGCCGAATCTCGACGCATCATGGGGATTCTCGCTCTCTCCCAAAATATGAGACAGGCATCCAGCACAGGTTCAGTGCATTTAGTACGTCCAAATTTTTGCTCCTTTTGGTGTAAAAGTACTTTTTGAGTACTTGCAACTGAGTTGGAAGGCCACTCGATGTGATGTTCGCATCCGTCTGGCCAATAAGAAACACTTCTGTTTTCGCTCTGGTAGACACCTGGAAAAGAAAACAAACTAAATAATTCCACAGAAATAATTTCACATCGTAATTAATTTCATTAATTAAATAAAGAAAAGCAGTAACTGGGACTCGAATCAGTGTCATAGCCGTTTGGCGGCATCGCTCAAGTCGGCGTACACAGCACGCTATCCACTACACCATCTAGGGAGTGGATAGCGTGCTGTGTACGCCGACTTGAGCGATGCCGCCAAACGGCTATGACACTGGTTCGAGTCCCAGTTACTGCTTTTCTTTATTTATAAAACTGATACGTGTACACTACGTTTCTTTGACAATTCATTAATTAAATAAATTTCAATACCGCAGTAAAATTACATTAATTAGTATCATAAATAATTACCAGCTTAGTTGTCCAATATGCAACAGACTAATTAATTTCATGTAATATTAATAATAAATATCACTACCACAGTAAAATGACAGAAATTAAATAATAATAAATTTCAATACCACAGTAAAATGAGATAATTAGTAGCATATATAATTACCTCCATAGTTGTCCAATAGGCTATACAACACGAACCGCTCAAGTGACGAAGAAAACCGTCTTCACTGCAGGCAGGCAGGCGAGAAATGAACTGACAAAAGTCGTCAAAGTTGGGGACCTCTAAATGCAGCGCGATCTGGTTCAAACTTGCACAAACGTGTTTTCTTATTCTTTAGAATACGGAGAAACGTGTGGATTAAAACTCCAGCTCATTTTTATTTTACCCTATAGGTATGAAACACCCTAATATATATATATATATATATATATATATATATATATATATATATATAATATGTGTAGAGAGAAAGAAACAAATTTAAGACAGCAGTTTTTAAGAGCAACGCAAAAGTTTCCCGAAAAAAGAAAACTGAAAAAATATTTCGGAAAAAAGAAAACCTTTTTCCTCCTCTTTTTAAGCTTTTTCCTTTTCTTATTACGATGCAAAGGAGAAGCTAAAAATTGGGGGGAAAAGTTTTGAACATCATCATTTGGGTAAGTTTTGAATCTCTAATACTTCAAAGAGCGCAAATACATTTTTTATACAGATGTTGGAGGAAGAGATTTCTTTGTTTGGGGGTTGGGGGTTGAGGGGACGAGTCATCCTTTTTACGGGGTAGGTGACACTCGAATAGAAGGAAGAAGAACGAAGGGGAGAACACTCCTTATTCGATGGTAAAATAAAAGAAGAACGAGACAAAAGGTTTAGAGAAACTGAGAATGAACAATGCCGTCTGTTACATTTATTGCATAACTTATTTTCACATATATTTTATATCTTTTTAATGGGTGCTCTTCCAATACGTGCTCTACCGTAAAATGTACATTCCAATATGTGCTAACTAACGAAAATATCACGACCTAACCTAACCAATCGTTAGGTCAATTGTACGCCCTTGACGATTGGTTAGGTTAGGTCGTGATATTTTCGTTAGTTAGCACATATTGGAATGTAAATTTTACGGTAGAGCACGTATTGGAAGAGCACCTTTTAATGTTTCATTACATCGAAGGAACTCCTCACAACTTTGTTCAAACTCAAGTTTTAGCACCTTTGCCGCCAAGTTAAAACTGTTAAGTTAAGTTCGTTTGAAAAATGTTTATTTTAGAATTAACTGGTGTCACTTTTCTGTCAGAGGCGTATATTTCCTCGGTTTGTCTCTGCAGTTATACTGTTATGAGCTGTACTGCCCACGAGATCAACGGTGGTGATCGTCCTCTACGTCCAGATGATGTATCGGTTGCGATCCTGCGTAATGTTGTTGTAGTTCCCCGGTCACACGACCTTTGCCATTACGAAGAAAGTTAAACGACTATAAACATTATTATCATTATTGTACCGCCTATAGTTTATATCTGGTTCTAACAATTGTATTTCAATTTATGATGATATTTATTACAGCAGTATATTGTATCCATCAAATAACTTTTTAAATGTTAATATCATCACGCCTTATCGGATGCCATCAATACAATTTTTCTTTTGTGTAAAACAACATCCGCAACAATTCTTGCCTTCTTCAGATTCTGGGGAAAAATTATAGTTTACTCTAGTGAATAAAAGCCAGCGTCTTTATATAGCTCATTGGGTAACACTGTTTCCCAATAAGCGAAATGAAGACACTGAGGTAGGGGATTCGAATCGCGATGATGTTAGTAATAATAACATAAGAGATAGAGCAAAAATCAAAATCTGCCTGGGATCTTTTCCAAATGGACGACCCCACAGGATTTAGCTGAAAATTTGTATACTAATAAATTTTTATATTCTAATAACGAAAATGACATTATTTTCCTGAAGAAATATGCGCAACATACGAAAAACATTGCATTCATACGCGCACTAGTTTGCATGGCGCATGATCGTTATCTAGTTTACACCGTTCATGACGCCGGATACGAAGTTGCTGTGTGGCCCCCGGTTAATTGAATGGCCGGTTAGGTCAACTTTACGCCCTTGACGATTGGTTAGGTTAGGTAGTGATATTTTCGTTAAAACTAACGAAAATATCATGACTTAACCTAACCAATCGTCAAGGGCGTACAGTTGACCTAACCGGGCATTCAATTGACCTCACTGGGCATTCATTTGACCTAACCTGGCATTCAATTGACCTAACTGGCATTCAATTGACCTAACCGGGCATTCATTTGACCGGAGGCAACTCGCAAGTAGATATATCAGAGCACTGCATTATCATATACTCACACTACAACAATAATATTCAGACTAAACTAGGTCTAAGCAGGCAACAAATAAACATTAATAACAACAGCAAAAATTACTGTTTATGCGAGTTCGTATGGAGAAAAAGGTATGCAAATAAAGATTTATTTATTAAAATATTATTAAATATTGCAAATTTTAATAAATAAAGGATATTATCTGCGTTTTATTTTGTAAAACCCACTACATAACTACATAATTTAGATAACGGTCATGCGCCAGGAAAACTAGTGCGCATATAAATGCAATTTTTTCGTATGTTGCGCATATTTCTCCAGGAAAATAATGTCATTTTCGTTATTAGAATATAAAAATTTATTAGTATACAAATTTTCAGCTAAATCCCGTGGGGTCGTCCATTTGGAAAAGATCCTCTGCCTGTACAGTGGAAATGGAAACGGCAAAGAAGTGGGAAACTAGGAGCTAATGGGACTCGAACCTGCGTTTCATAGTCAGCTCTCCTGCCGATCACTTCAAACAAAATCCTCAAAAAAGTGTTCATGCAAGCGAGGTCAGTACAGTATTTACGATGTTTGACCCTATTCCATTCCATTCAACTCCCTCTTTTATAGAGCATATAAATGCGTTGTAAATACAATAATAGCGATTAAGCTGGAAAGGTTTCCACTCTATTGGCTTCCAATTTCCATCTTATTTAAATGAGATTATTAATTTCAAAACGCATACATTACCCTTATTCACGATGATTTGTTCCTGGTACAGGAAATAAGTTGAAATGTCACTAAAAATGTTGTAATTTATGTCATATTTTTTTTTATAACTTAATTAAGATAATTGTATTTAAACATGCAAAATAGTATGAACATTCATTTGCATATCTCTCTCTCTCTCTCTCTCTCTCTCTCTCTCTCTCTCTCTCTCTCTCTCTCTCTCTCTCTCTTCCTATATATATATATATATATAAATATATATTATATACAGGGCCGGATTAAGACTGTGAGGGGCCTAAGGCTAATAAGAGTGAAGGGCCTATATACTGTATGTGCTATATATTGTATATAATTCAGAAAATCTTCAAGCAAATAGAAATGTATATTTATCTAAATTTAACAACTAACAAAAATCAAAGCAATGTACATTAAAAAAAAACAAAAAAACAAACAAACTAAAAACAGCATCCAATTCAAATAGAGAATGATTTCTTCTCTCCTGGCTTTGAAATGTGATATCAAACAAAACATCCCCCTTTCTTCGACATGCTGAATGATCATTACATTTGGCCCAAATTCCCAACGTCTGAAAAACAATTTCGGAAACAGATTAACCCTTTGAAGCCAATCATACAAAAATGGATGAAAATCATACATACATATCGACAACAATACACCATTAGATATAATGACAAAAAAAAACCCCCTTAACTAAAACTAAAAAACTTATTTACCACCTTTGAAGAATAAATCATGCAGTTATATATGATATTACTTAACCAACCTTGTGACAAAGATTTGGGTTTATGATATAAAAATTAGGGCCTAAACCCGAGGCCTAAAAAAATATGAGGGCCTAAACTCGAGGGCCTAAAAAATATGAGGGCCTAAGACTACAGCCTTTTTAGCCTAATGGTTAATGCGGCCTGATTATATAATATTACAAAGTAATGACTAATTAAATTGGAGCGCCATTAAAAACATCGGTGCATCTAGTAGAATGGGTGTAAAAATGTCAAGTCAGGTGAGGGGAGGTAGGGGTGAGTGGATGCTTCCATTGCATGCTCTGTCGTTTGCTTTCTGGTTCATAGTGATGGATCCAGGTTTCATCTCCAGTGATAATGCGCTCCAAAATGTTTTCACCTTCAGTATGATACCGCACCAAAAGACGAGAGCAGACGTCCATACGATTACGCTTGTGCTCTTCTGTCACAGAGCATGCAATGGAAGCATCCAACATCTCCCGTTGCAAGGAAGTTCAAAGCGCAGCCGTCAGCAGGTAAAGTTATGCTAACACCGTTTTGGGATACACGAGGCCCTATCCTTGAACATTATCTAGAGCGTGGAACTACAGTAACAAGTGCATTGTATTCTGACATGCTTCGGAATGAGTTAAAGCAAGCAATTCGCACAACGGAGAGGGAGATTGTCGGAAGGTGTTATTCTGTTACACGACAATGCGCGCCCTCATACCGCTGCACGGACTAGAAAATGCCTTCAAGAACTTAAATTTGGAGTTCTCGACCATCCAGCCTGCAGTCCAGACCTTGCACCTTCGGATTTTTACCCGTTTGGAACACTAAAAGACGCTTTGAGAGGTCAGCGATTCCAAGGCGATGATGACCTGAAGGAGGCGGTGCATGACTGGCTACGCACACAGCCAAAAACATTCTTTTGTGATGGCATTAGGAAGCTTGTAGATTGCTGGACTAAGTGTATTGAGAAACAGGGAGACTATGTTGAGAAGTGATGTGTTTATAATCTATCAGATGTGAAAATAAAATTGTGAAAATAAAAAGTGTGGATACTTATTGAATTACCCTCGTGTATATATATATATATATATATATATATATATATATATACACAGACCGTGCATGGAACAAGGAACTCTTCTGGGAAAATTAAATCCACTATAGTCCGAATAAGTAATGGTAAATGACAAACACTAGTTTTTTCTTTTTCATGATGTGAGCCGACGTGGGCAACGGGTCACTTGCAAAGAGGCCCCAAAAATATAGCTTCCCTCATCAGCTACCTGCAGAGCAGATAGGTCCAGCTTTGGGACAGGATCTAGGGGGTTACAGCTACAACTAGCCTACTATATCCAGAACCTCAACATAAGCAAAAGACGCATCCCATCATGAAACTGACATGTTATGTGCCTTGAAAAGTGGACGCTCAATTTTGCCAGTTGAGGTTTAAGTTTTAGTTTTTGGCCAAAAATACAATAGTTACCCCTTTTTCTTTGATGTATTCAATCCGGCGCGAATGTAACGAGTTTTGCTTTGCCAATAGCTGGTGAGGGAAGCTATATTTTTGGGGCCTCTTTGCGAGTGACCCGTTGCCCACGTTGGGCTAACATCATGAAAAAGAAAAAAACTAGTGTTTGTTATTTACCATTACTTATTCGGACTATTGTGGATTTAATTTTCCCAGAAGAGTTCCTTGTTCCATGCACGGTCTGTGTGTATCATTAAAAGACCTCAGGGGACCATTCTGAGTTCAATCCCATATATACACATGTTTTATATATATATATATATATATATATATATATATATATATATATACAGGGTGTCCCGTAAGTCTGGACCCATAGGGATTTATAATATATTTTTTTATTATGTTATTATTATTATTTATTATTATTTTTTTATTATTTTTTATTATGATTTTTATTTGTGGGGCCACTTGAAAGCCAAAGTGTACGAAGTCAAACTTCAGAACATTTTCCACCTTAAAGCACGCATTGTGGAGGCGTGTCAAGAAATTTCTGCAACTGTGATTCAGAAAGTGCTGTCGCAGTGGAGATTGCGTCTTCAACTATGTGTGCGACACAACGGCGGACACTTTGAACAGATTATGTAATAAATTTTTGGACTATTTTGTAATTTTATTATTTTTCCCTATGGGTCCAGACTTACGGGACACCCTGTATAACATTATATATGTTAACCCCTCCGTATATGGCCTTGGTTGGTTCGAAGTTGACGGGGGTTCTAGTTAGGTGGCAGTAATGGATTTGTTACTCTGGTACCGTATAGGAAATCGCAGAAGTCTCTCTTATACTCCTCTCCGAGTTCTTTTTGTGGTAGATTGGAGGATTCTGTGAGGCTTACTAAATTCTCTGAAGGTTCCCCGATTCCTCTTATAATGTATCGGGAATTTATTTTTCTCTATTTAAAACTAAATTTTCTGAAGGTTTTCCGATTCTTCTTACAACGTATCGGGAAATTATTTTTCTCTATTTAAGACTAAGTTCTCTGAAGAGAGCAAGGCTCGAAGGAGAAGATAGACTTTTTCTTACGGTAATTTACAGCTAAAATCTTAAAGGTAATGCTCAGTCCCTAAGTTAGATCAGTCTAATCAGAATGAACATTGGATAAATTTTATGGGCTTTTATACTGAACTTCCTACTGACGTAATTATTATTTAATGCTGATCTTTTTTTTTTAATAGGCTGATTTACTTTACAAAACATTTAAAGACAAAACAAATATTTTTGCTGAAGCAATGTCTAAACTGCTAAGCAAGAGGAAGCCATATTTTTATTTCAAACCACATATTGACAGATCTGATGTTATCATGATTTGTCGAGTTAACTAAAAATGGAAATTGAAATATGCCTTCCCATCACGAATTAAAAACAAACATGCACATTGGCAAAAATGAAAGGCTTAAGATTAAAAATTAAACGTTAAGCAGGACATGACTTCATATTTTACAACGAAGAAAGAATGTATACAGGAAATGAACAAGATTACATTATTAAACTAAGTCTACGAAAATTATCAAGTTGTTTAAAGAGAAATAATTCACCAATTATAAAATAGAAAGCAAATAAAAAATGTATCCAAACTCCTATCAGCATGATACGATTTTTGGCTTGATATGTAAAAATGAATATATGAATAAGAATATAAGGATTATATAAATATACGAAGTATACGAATGAAAATAAGAATTATATGAATATAAGAATTATATGGATATAGAGTTATTCATTCTTCATTTTTACAGGACTCTACCCTCTAGAATGATATTAATACAATAATATAACACCCTAACTAATACTAACTAGATGATAACAAATGGTATTTTATAATACAGATTTATATACACAACATAAGTCGGGTGGTTAAGTTATAATGCACAGTAATTAGAAAATCAAATCCTTAACGCGACACTTGCTTAGAGAGTTATTAACGAACCAAGGACCTGAGCCGAACCGCCTGCCCCCTCGCAAGAGGGGTTAGGTTTCGACTGCCCTCTCAAAGTGTTTGCACTTTGCCCTGGAGAAACTCCCATGGTGCCACGTTTACAAAAGATTCTTAAGGTTGTAAAAGTTTTCTAGCAATGATATTAGGAAAGCAATTTATATAATTTTGGTTCTACACTTGACTCCTTTACGTGATTTATATTAGCCGAAAAGAACATTTAGAATTTAGGAATCTCTTTCTAAGATTATAGATTTGGCACAGTGGAGTCGTTAGGGTCAAGAAAGAGGCCAGATGATCCACTAGGGCTTTGAGGCGAGTTATAAAATATTAAAAATTCAAAGATTAATACTTTAATTTATGCAAACAGAATCAAGGGATTCATACGTTAATTTAGACAAACAATGATATTGTTAAATTTAAAAAAAATTTATTTTCCTGTGGAGAACCTTCTCCACATGGCTCCCTTGTTGGAACTAGGGGGTTAGTTTGAATATCTTCTCAAACAGCAGCAGTTGGATGTAGTGTTATATGGAAACAAAGAATAGTTAATGAAGTAGTTGGATATAATGTTCCATAAAGACAAAAGAAATAGTTAAATAAAATACATCTACTTCGTACTTAATCCACTATATTTATTAGTTAAATTTTACACTAAAATCGATACTTATGCACTAATGAACACTTATAATTAATGGTCACTTGTGTGTCCTTGAGCACTTGGAGTCTGATTTGTCTAGGTCCACTTTTTACACTGGTCTAAGTTCATCGTGTACATACACTTTTAAATCAAACGCGATTTTTATCAACTTTATGAGGACAAAATTTGAGAGAAATGAATTTCAATGAACTAGTGGAAAAGTACTTAAGTGAAATTGATACGATTTCTGCAAGGTTTTGAACGGATATGGGTCGTTTGAGAACTTTTTTAGAACTTTGGAATTGACTAAACTCTATAGCGTGGAAGGTATAAAATTTCAAGGTATTGTGCAGTGAAAGGTTTACCTGTGGACAGTGCTCAAGTTTTTTGGATGTACGCGTTAGTGGCTAATTGCCTCCGTCATCAATCATTACACGTCTCGAGCGTATTTCAATAAATTAGTACGGAGGGCATGAATGCATGGGTATCGCCTAAACGGGTATATGGAGTACGTGTGGTGGTAGCCTATCGGGCTGCGAGATAATAGGGATAGAGAAGGGTAAGAAAGGACTTGAAACACAGATTAAGATAACAAGAACGAAGAAAGCCGATGAATTCTGAACCCAAGTATTCCCAGAAGCTGTTTTATGGTGGTAGAAAGGAACATTTAGAGGAGGAGAAGGAAGGTTATGGGCAATGCCGAGTTTCTTGACCCGTGGTTTGACCTGAGGAAGGGCCAACAAGGAGACAGGAGAAAAATTAGTATTCTGTTTCATCGGACGGGAAACAGGAGGGAGATAAGTCTTCTGTTTAGTAGGAGAAAGAGAAGACTTTCGGCAGATGTCTGGAATGGTACTGCCAAATTTCGATTTCCAAACCTTCTGATTAGAAAGTACAGGATCGAATGCAAAGATGCATTACTCCCTTTGGTGGGAAGAGAAGAGTGGCAATTGTCTTCCGAATTCGTCAAAGACGCGTTGTTGGTGCGTGGCAAGATTTGAACCTCATTAAGACAATGAGACTCGAGGTCATAAGCCGAGCTTGCATTATGCCCGAGGGACATAGGCGAGTTCTCCGTGCCCTAACGTAAATTAGCGGAAGAAGGGGGATCCCTCTGAAAATTCCCCTCATCAAGAACTTCTCTCGTGATATCTGGGACAGTTTCTTCATAGAGCGCTTCCATCGTGGGATTTGAGACAGCCTCTTCATAGGGCACTTCTCTCGTCGTACTGAGGACACCCAGCGTATCGTGCATGTTATACAAACTAACTGGAGGGACAAGTGTATTCCGTGCTTGCCTTTCCGTACGAACATACACACGACGGCGGAGTAGGTTCGGGTTCGCTCCCGGCACCTGTAGGCATAGTTTCGGAATTGGGTGGAAAATCCTCTACCTTTGAAAACAGAATCAAGTCATCTTCCTTAAATAAGAATTCAAGCGAAATGACCAAACCGGAACTCAAAGGAGATGCGTCTTCAGATTTATTTGGAATAACCGAAAGTCTGGGAACTTCAAGTTCCTGCCTAACTGTAACCGAAGGGAGTGACTCGCTCTCGATGGAGTCACAGGGGTCTACTGTGAAGACATTCGAGTCTTCGTGCTCAAAATTACCAAAGGTATGTTTGGCTTTCTAGTTCCTCGTTCGCCGGAACTGGAACGGAACAATTGACGATTGATGAAGAATCTTCCCCATCTAACAGCAGTTCCTCTTTATTTTGAACTGGTTCCATGGAGTCATTCGCGCTCTCTGAAACAATTCTTTCACTCTCGGTCGAAAAGAGCGAAGAGTAGGGGTGACACACATACTAGAAAGGTGGGTTCTCTCCTCGAATTAGGTCTGCTTCTCTATCGGCCACATAGAAATCGTGCGTAATAAAGAAATTCATCCCCAGGATTAAATCTCCATCGCAGTCTCCTTCAGATATGACCACAAATGGGGTCAGATAAGGGACTGAATCAAACTCAATAGGAAGAATAATTTCTCCTGTACTGTATTCTTCCCAACCATCATCAATGCAGGTCAAGCGAGAACGCAAATCGAAATTTCCCGTAGCCGTCTTAAGTAGCTTCTTGTATACGTCTTGTTTAATGTAATTCGCCTGACAGCAGTCGTCAACAAGAGCCAAAAGCCCTTGGTTGTTGACAGAAGTTTTCATGAAAATTTGTGAGCTCTCGTCAAAAAGCCCATTTCGTGAGCCCAAGAAGGTGTTTCCGAAACATACGAACATACTTCATCGTCTGCGTCATCGATGGTTTCGCGCTGGGTCCAGAAAGCTTCCGACCATCCCGTCTTCCTTAATGCAGTCGCATTTATTTCCTTTAATGCAGTCGCTATAGCCTACCGGTTGGAACACATGAGTAGCATATTCCGAAAAGCGTTCCACGTAGTAAAACTTTCCAACAAGAATGGGTGCAAGACGTTCCTTGCGCAACCCTCTTCATCGTCTAAGAAGTGCGTAACCATCCGAATCTTCGCGATATCATCGCGAACGTTATAATGAACATAATGTCCCTCTAATGCGTCAAACCATTCGTCCACGTACGCGGGTACTACTTCACCGTATTCTCTCCCCTTAAAAATTGGACCGTTATGGATACTACTCGTCAAATAATTGTATCTATCCATTTTCTTAAAAAAAAACGACAAAGGACAGAAAAATGGATTTACAGAAATGAGGAAGGCGAAGGGAAACAAAGAAAAACAAGAAAGAAAACTTATCCCTAATACCGTATATACACAACATAATTGGAACGAAAAAACTTCAGCGTGACATTACCTATTTCGGTTTAAAATAACAACTAAATAAAGTCATCCCAACGAAGATACAAAACTTGCCTGTCGATTTCGACATATTACTCGAATTGTACGAACTCATTTAATTTAACTGGAAATAGCACAAAAAAAAATTGACAAAACTATTTGCGTACCAACAGAGTAACCGCCAAAAAAAAGAAGAAAAGACGAAACCTTGCCCATCAACGCTTTACCAATGAAAACCAAGAATTAAATTTTTTTTTTGTGTACCGACGCTAAAGAGCGAGAGAAAAAAAGGAAAAAAAATCTTTCCACGAGTCAAAAAACAAACACGCACGAACTATATACACACAAGTTAGGTACAATTAATTTCATAGTCCACTATGAAATGAAAATCAACCCAAAATTCCGTTTTCTGTTATAACAATGTGAGACAATTCAAATTAAAAAAAAATTAAATACCTATTTAAAAAAAAGTTAAATTGATTATATACTGTGCAGAAACTGTTTTTTGTGGCAACAATAAAATATATAATTCACATATATATTTAAATACACAAATACTGCGTGCAAAAAACACAAACCTGTCAATTCAGGTTGAATTAAAGACAAACCTGTCAATTCAGGTTGAATTAAATTCTCTGAAATTCTCTTAAATTCATGTTGAATTAAAGACACAAACCTCTCAATTCAGGTTGAATTAAAGACACAAACCTGTCAATTCAGGTTGAATTAAATTCTCTGCACTGAAACTGGCTGAACTGAAACTGACTGAACTAAAACTGACTGAACTAAAACTGACTGAACTAAAACTGACTGAACTAAAACTGACTGACTGGAAACTGACTGTGTTGATCCTACTGGATTCAACAACTGGAACTGATTACTCTGAGGCTGATTTCTGGGGCGGTTGTCCCTCTGGATGCAACCGACTGACTGGAACTGCTATAAACTGGAATGGGTTTCCTATTTCTTTCGGAAATCCAAACTAAACTGATTCTTTTAGCATTAAGCTGTCTATTATTCTCTGGGGCGGTTGTCCCTCTGGATGCAACCGACTAACTTGAACTGCTATAAATTATCTCTGTAAACTATAAACTATCTCTGCTATAAACTCTCTCTTTCTCTATCCAAGAAATACACAAATAATGCACAATAATTGCAAATCATTTTAATTAATAATTTGAAAATAATTGTAAACAAAATAATAAAAAAATGTAAATAAAATTTCACTCGAAAGTACGTGAATGTACGGTAATATTATAATTGGAACATAAAATAAAATGATTCAATACTAACTATAATAGTGAAAATAACTCGGTTTCAATAAAAAGAAATGTATCACTGGTGTATGGAATGTTCACTGTTTTTTGTTAATTCTGGCTTGATACTAATTATTAACTGTCAATAATACTGACTTCTCAAAAATTTGAAAAAAGGATCTGTACTTAAGATTCCTACGGCGAAATCCTTGGAGACGTGTCCTGAAGACGTGTCTTGCTGGCCACTTGTTCCTGGATGAAGAATGGGCGTGGAGAACTTGGAGTCGTGACAACTGAGTGTTGGTTCTAGTTCCTTGGTCTGGAAGACTGGAAGAATCCTGGATGCAAAGGTCGCCAGTTGTTAACCCCTCCGTCTATGGCCTTGGTTGGTTCGAAGTTGACGGGGGTTCTAGTTAGGTGGCAGCAACGGATATGTTACTCTGGTACCATATAGGAAATCGCAGAAGTTTCTCTCATACTCCTCTCCGATTTCTTCTTGTGGTGGATCGGAGGATTCTGTGAGGCTTAATAAATTCTCTGAAGGTTCCCCGATTCTTCTTATAACGTATCGGGAATTTATTTTTCTCTATTTAAGACTAAGTTCTCTGAAGAGAGCAAGGCTCGAAGAAGAAGATAAAGACTTTTCTTACGGTAATTTACAGCTAAAATGTTACAGGTAACGTTCAGTAGCGTGTAGCGTCATGAGCGATCTGGAGGCACATTTCAGGTTTTGTACAATCAACCTTGCTGATTTCAGAAAAGAAATCAAAAATTTTCTGCAACAAGCAGAACACCTCCTTTTTAGCATGTATAAAATACAAAATTCTTGTTAATTACAGTTGGCAACAGTGACTGACATGGTACTTCTGGCAGCTTTCTAATTATTCTCAGTGAGTCATCCCCTACTAACGAAAGGTGCGTTTTGTGATATATACATTATACACATTTCTTTGTTTTGTTGTGTTTTACATTGTTTATAAGTTTGTTATATGTCTTAGGGTATATATATATACCTATGGATGTTTATATACATAATACATATGTGTGTGCAGTATATTTTTATATATATATTGGTAAACTTATTGTTTACCAATAAATCATATATAATCATATATATTTTTTATTTATACGTTTGTGTTTTTGTTTCAGTGTTCCTTTGTGATACTTGTTGAGTTTTGCTGGTACAATGAGCACGCAAAGAACACGGGGATCTGCCAGCCACATTGTCTTTGGTTCTCCACTATCAGAGCTTCCTCTGTCTGAACTTCCAACCCGTATACAAGTTGCAAGGCATTTCCTCTTCTTGAAGGAGAACAAGTACACCAGCAACAGGGAGATTCTTCCGGAGGTATGCCAAACACTCATTGACCTTTGGAATCGTGCTAACATTCCATCACAGCCAATCAAGAATGTGAAGACCAAGCTGCTCCGATTGATGGAAAAGGCTCACAAGCATCGAAACAAGGCAAGCAGGCCACAAAAAACAAGAAGTTCAAGGAAAGCCTGAATCAATTGTTTGACATAGCTGTCTGCCAATGCGATGATCTGCCTGCATGCCACTGTGAAAAAGAAATGAAAGTTCCACGACGAGAGCATGCCTTTCTGATCGACCAGAGAACCACGCGGATCATGCAGATCAGTCGGGTGGATACGAATGTGACTCAGATGATGGAGAGAAGGAAGTCAAGAGAGGATCGGATGCAAGAAAACCAAGAAGAAGAGAAGAGAGAAAAACGGAACGGCAAGAGGTAGCATCCTCTGCAGATGTGGTCGAATCAGCTCAAGCAGAAGCAGACTCCAGTGGTGAAAGTGTTGGTGATGAGTGGATGGGTGATAGTGCCCAGGAGGACAGGAACATCACACCGATTCCCACTGTTGCTTTGGAAGCTGACCGGTATGGTGTATCGAACAGGGCTGCTGCTGCAGCTATCAGCACTGCAACATTGGTTGACTTTATGGCCATAACAAAAAAATTAGTTTCTGATGATCAGATAAACGTAATTGACCACCACAAAATATGGAGAGCACGGCAGAAGGTACGGAGGGATCTGAGGGAAGCAGTAACTTACCACGATGTGGAAGTCACTGCTTTATTTTTTGATGGGCGGAAAGACATGACACTTGTCAAAGAGAAAAAGGGGAATAAATGGTACAGCACAAAGAAAGTTGAGGACCACTATGTGCTGGTCGGAGAGCCTGGAACCTTTTATCTAAGCCATCTGACACTGGAACGAGGAACTGGCACTGTCATTGCGGATGGACTTGAAAATACGATTGAAGAAATGGGTATTGCAGACAAGATAATTGCAGTGGGAGCCGACAGCACAGCCACAAACACAGGGCACAGAAGTGGAGCAATACACCTGGTAGAGTGCCGCCTGGGTCGCCCTTTGCACTGGTTCATCTGTAGTCTGCATTTAAATGAACTCCCACTGCGCCACTTGTGCAAGGAACTCATCGGCCCAACAGAATCTGCAACTCAATGGAAAGGACCAATTGGCAAAGCTTTTGCCACATGTGAAAGTTTGCCACTTTCCTCTAGAGGAATTCAATGTATTGCTGATGGCCACACTCTCCCGGATGTTGACCTTACTGAATTGAGTCGTGACCAAGCCTACCTCTACAGAATGATGAAAGCGATAAGGACTGGTGTCATTAATGAAGATCTTCTACGAGAGAAGCCTGGACCAATCTCCCATGCAAGATGGGTTACAACTGCCAGCAGAATTTGTCGGCTATATGTAGCGATGGCGCAGCCAAGTGATGAACTGTATTCACTCACAGTTTGTCGTGTGCCACTATGGACCCATGTGGTTTAGCATCAAGTGCCATCCAAGGTGCACAGATGGCCCAAAACATTTCCTGGAGCAAATCAAGCTGCTACGATTACTTCCACCAGCTAGCAAGACTGTCACATGGCCTGTGATCCAAAGAAATGCATATTGGGCTCACCCTGAAAATGTTCTACTGGCAATGCTTGCAGATGCAGATCAAGCAAACCGGAAATTGGCCATCGATGTAATCAAGACCATTCGACGAGCTCCCAAACCTACTCAACAGCAAGTCAGAGAATTTCGGCCACCAAAGATCAAACAAAGTGCTCAGAATTTGAAAGATTTACTTCCACCAGTGGAGGAGTGCACAATGGAACCACCACTCACGAAGCAGTTCTCTGTCGAACAACTCGATAAGATCACTGAAGAGCACCTTGTTGTCCCGATACCATGTCACTCCTAAGGTGTAGAACGCTGTGTTAGGATGGTAACTGAAGCGTCTGGGGCAGTGTATGGAAAGGATTCAAGAGATGGTTACATTAGAGCAGTACTTAAATCCCGTGACTTTATGCCGTCATTCAAAACTAAACAAGATTTTAATGTATCATTTACTAAATAAAACTATCTAGTCTACCTACCTACCTACCTACAGTGTATATGTTTATGCCAAAAATAAATTTTTCTATTTTTCCTGAAAAGCAGTACATTGTAAGGGGTCAAATGATAGCTCAAACCCTAGGAAAGCAAGTGTCCAAAAGTTATGGGTAACTAGCAATTTTCACGATTTTCACATGCGAAAAAGGAGGTGTTACACTTGTCACAAAAAATTTTGTTTTCATTTTTGAATTTAGGGAGGTCAATTGTACAAAACCTGAAATGTGCCTCTTGATCCGTTACACTTTGCCCAATGACG
>JAJOZX010000424.1:1285000-1400000 GCA_023014485.1 Bathynomus jamesi | reverse complement strand
GATAGTTGTCTCTAAATTCTATTAAAAACTCACGCAGGCCTTTAGCCACAACCTCACTGCAAACCTCGTCATAATATATATTAATGTAGTGGTAAAAGTATTTAAAACTATCCATTATGACAAGATTTACATTCTCAGCCGCAGGGTACGAGTACTCGGTATGATGCAGCATGACATAAAACCGCTTGTTACACCACTCATCAACAAGTGTCTCTAACCATAACCGTTGCTTCTCTTCTGCACGTATTCTTTCTTCCACTTCACGGTATATGTAAGCTTTTATGCAGTTTAGTCCTACAACATGGTCCACTGCATCGTTTGTACCAAGAAATCGTGCATTGCTCTCGCCAGAACAACCGTAGAGTATTTGAACCTCTTGTTCCTAAAGCTTCGCACGGTTTAATGTAGCCTTAAGAGTCTCAAAGGAGGGAGGGCAGGGGAGTTTTTCAGTATCCACCACATCTTCACACTTTTTCGAATACCACTTCATAAACGTCGAGCACGCAATATTAAAGGTTGCTATCACTATTTTTCGTCAACGTGAGATTTCTTCAAATGCACGTCTGAGATCCAGGGCTTGCAGGTCAACTGAGCACGCAGGGGTAGAGATACGTCAGGTAGTAGCAGGAGTCACGTGACAATTGATTGATCATACAGGGGGCGGAGCTTAGGACTTTTCCTGTACATACGCACACACACGCACACACAGACACGCACACACACAAAGGGGAAAATGAAACGCTAATTGAAACATTATTTATTTAATAAATATATCGAATTATTCAAGGCGTCCTGGAGTCTTACCCTACCAGGACAAGAAACTACATAAACTTGTCGAGGTGTAGCAGCTTAAACCGACTGGAATGTCTGCCTGGAAATCTGGAAGGCGATTTCTGTAACTTGCAGGGGTGCAATAGGCATCCGGAAGGTACTAATTAGTAGTTTCGAACAAGCCAGGAAAGGCCTAGCAAGCCTCTGGTGGTTTTCTTTTGCTCAAGTACAACGCAAAGAGCCTCGGAACGGACGGACCACGGTTACGACTTTGGCACGAAAACGGACTTTCTTTTGGATTGCTACAAAAATGTCAGAACACTTAGAGATAAATGCGAAGAAATAGTTGGGTTCATGGAATCGAAATCTATACCTATTATGGGAATCGCAGAAACCAGATGGAGAGGTGAAGGAACCAAGGTACTGCACAATGATTATAAGTGCATATACAAGGGCAGAGAAGAGGATACCAGATCGGGTGTGGCAATTATAGTCCCCCGATTTTCTGAACATGTTGTTGGAGTGATAAGGAAGAGTGAGAGATTGATGGGAGTGACCCTGAGCCTAAACGGAGAGAGACTATCGGTAATCCAGGTATATGCACCGCAGAGTGGAAGATCACAGGAGGAAAAGGAAACTTTTCATGAGGATCTTCAGGGAATGATAGATGGGCTGCCTTATGGACCAAGAATTTTGATGGGAGACCTACAGTAAATGGCCATGTGGGTGGAGATCGAAACGGAAATGAAGACGTGATCGGGGCATTTGGTGTGGGGGAGAGAAATTTGGAAGGGGAAATGCTGGTAAATTTTTGTGCAAGAAATGTTCTTAGTATAATGAACACATTTTTTAAGCACCAAGAATCACATCTCTATACGTGGTATGGATGGAATAGTAGAACCGGAAATTATGATAAGAAGTCTCAGATAGACTTTATTGTGGTGGATAAAAAGTCATTGGTGAAAGATGTAAGAGTAGTACCATCTGTGTCTTTTGACTCGGATCATAGACTTGTGAAAGCCGAAATTTTGCTTCCAGTACCACAAAATATAAAAAAGCCTAGAAGGAGAAGAGTGTGCACGGAGATTATACCAGAAAAACTGGAAGAGATTAGAACTAGAACTGAGGAGGCTTTCGGACAAAGGGTAGCTACGGAAATAGTGGAGGAGGTTTGGATTGAGTTTAGGAGAACGATGGAAGGATTACAGTGAGTGGTGATTGGAGAAAGGGTAGTTGGTGGGTCAAAAAAGAAGACGGCAAGGTGGACCCAAGAGGTAAAGGAAGCAGTGACAAATAAGATGTGTGCTTTTAAGAGATGGCTTAAGGTTAGAAATGAGCAAACAAGGCAAGAATATGTCCAAATGAGAAACCACACCAACGAGGTTAAAAGCAGAGCGAAACGGTCTGTGTGGGAGAAAATAGGTAGAGACTTAGAAGAGGAATTTCAAGGCTCGAAGAAGTTACTGTATAGCATGGCTAAGAAGTATAAAAATGGAGAAAGCAAGAAAACAACAGTGGCGATTAAAAATGCACATGGTGAAGTCCTCACTGATAAAAGCGAGGTGGCCGCACGCTGGAACGAATACTTTAGACACCTTTTGAATAACGAGAACCAATATGATGAGTTCAGACGGGAGGAGCGGTTAAATCATGAGGAGCATGAGGGGGACAGAGAGATCACTAGAGAGGAGGTTATTCAAGCGCTAAAGAGGATGAAGAATAATAAAGCTCCCGGGCCGGATGCAATTGTCACAGAAACACTAAAAGCAGCTGGTGATCCTGCTGTGGACTGGCTGCTGAGCATTTTCCGGGTGGTGTGGTCGCATGGAATTGTACCGGCAGAATGGGGCAGAGCAATTATGTGTCTTATATATAAAAAGAAGGGAAGTGAGCAGGAATGTCAAAACTACTGTGGCATATCTTTGATGTGTCATGTGGAGAAAATATATGAAAGGATTTTGGAACATAAAATACGAAACATACTGGAACCTGGGTTACTGGAGTATCAATCTGGCTCTCGTGCAGGCAGGAGTACTATAGATCAAATTTCAGCCATAAGACAATATCTTGAGAAGAGCCGAGAATTCAATTTGGACCGCTTCATATGTTTTTTAGATCTGGAGAAGGCATTTGATAGTGTGCCCAGAGAGAAGTTGTGGGTGGTTTTGAGTGAGAGAGTGCAACCCAAGCTTCTGAGAGCAGTAATGAGCACCCATAGGGTCTCCCAAAGCACGGTGGTGGGATCGGAGGAGTGGTTTGATGTAAGTACAGGAGTTAAACAAGGGAGTGTTCTGCCACCCATTTTATTTATTGCCTACATCAACAGGGTTATGGAACACATAACTGAGGAAATTGAAGAGGAAATAGAAATTTTTGGATATGCTGATGATGTGGCTGTTGGGACTAACACAGCACAATCCCTGGAGAGAATTATGCAGAGGTGGGATGAGAGATTGAGGGAGTATGGACTGGAACTGAATTATGATAAAACTGAATATATGGTGGTAACGAGGGGAGCGAACGAGGATGGAATCTTTGTTAGGGGAAGGGAAATGAAAAAGACGGACACATTTAAATACCTTGGTAGTGTGATGGCAAATGATGCGGGTATGGATGCAGAGGTGAATGAAAGAATTGCTAAATGTAGCAGAAATGTTTCCTTCCTGTACCCTAGGGCGGAGTGAAAAACTCATGTTTCGAATTTTCAAATTGGCTAGTGTGGAAAATGTGTGGAGTAGTGAGGAAATAAGCTGGTATAAATTTAAAATCATAACATTAATATCTTCAGGTGCCACAATGACCTTCAATATTGAAAAAAATTGAAAAAAGGAGATTTTAACCAATAATTACAGAAGAGTCCACGATGCACAATAGACAAGAATTTATTCACACTTGTATAAAAATAGCTCAGTCAACCTTTAAAAAAGGTTTCTATTCTCTAAAAACAGTTTTCTATAGTCAGCTCACTCAGCTGTCACGTGAGTACCTCGGTTCAGTGTAGCTGTCGCTCTCGTAGCAGGTGGGTGTTCTGTTGTTGGCGTTACTCAGATAGTCTAAACTATATTTCTTATATATTTTGCATTTCTGTATTGTGTTGCCCTAAGTTTGCCATGTACTATTAACTGAAATTAACGTATAATTGATATTAGCTCTTTCTTTTTCAGATTTGTATACTTTCAAAATGTCTCGAGTTTGTGCAAAATCAACCAGGGCCTCAACTGAGTGCCCCATGTTTGGTATGGGGGAAGATTTGTGGCACAGGAATCTTCCTACATACGAAGGAGTTTTTAAATATTACTTGTTTGTAAGAAACGATTTGAAACAGAATACTAATAAAGATCCTTCAATATCTCAAATATTAGAACAAGTTGTTGATAAATTGAAAACAATTTGGGAAAGTGCTTCCGTCCCAATTCTGTCAGACAGGCGAATTGAAACAATGTTCAGAAGCTACCACGAAAAGTATCGTGTCATTATGAAGCCATACCAAAGCAGAAAAAATTCTGAAGCTTACAAAGCAAAGATTGATATGTTCAAAAAAGAAGCACACACGAAACTTTTTGACATTGCAGCGTGCAAGTGCAAAGTACTAACACAATTTTCTTGTCCCAAAGAAAAAACGGTCCCAAAGGAAGAAGTGACGTTCCTCTTAGATCAAAGGAGTGAAAGAAAACTGTTTATTGATAGAGTAGATATTACACTCTCAAAGAAAAAAGCATCTACGTTGCTAAGAAAGCAAAAAGAAGCTGTGAGGCTCACCAAAGAATCTTCACAGGAGAAATTGCTGGATACAAATGTTGAATTATCATCATCGACATCAAATAGTGAAAGTGAATCTGGCGAAATATCAGACGATACATTTCCAGAGCCAGTTAGCTCGAAGAGAAAGCTCGAACAACCTGAAGAACAATTATTCAAGAAAAGGAAAACTACAAATCTACCTTCAGTGGCTACTGCTTGTGACAGGACTGCAGTTTCAGATCGAGCTGCAGCATTCATTGTTAGTGCAGTATTGCAAGATATTGGAGAAGTTTCTATTGACAATACATCTGAAGTAGTGGATAGGAGTAAAATCAGAAGAGAAAGACAAAAGAAGAGATCAGAAATTATAAAAGATCAAAATCAGGTCCCAATCAGAGGAATCTATTTTGATGGTCGAAAAGATTCTACACTCTTCCAAGAAAAAAAAGAGTCCAAAGTATATCAGAAGAAGGTAACAGAAGAACATATCACTTTAGTGAGAGAACCTGGTTCAGATTATTTGGGCCATTATTCTGTGAATTCTGGATCAGCTGAAGAAATATGTAAAGGAATGTTTGAGTATATTGGAAATAATGACATGAACCTGGAAAACCTTGTTGCCATTGAATGCGATGGTGCAGCAGTCAACACTGGAGAAAAGGGAGGCGTTATAAGGCTTATAGAATTGAAGCTGAAGAAGCCAGTTCAACATTTAGTGTGCCAGCTCCATGCCAATGAATTGCCATTACACCATTTAGTTGCAAAGCTGGATGGAAAAACATCTGGCCCCCGCGGATTCACCGGTCCTATTGGCAGGGAATTAGAGAACTGTGAGAGTCTTCCTATTGTCGAGTTTGAAAGGATTGATGCTGAGGAACCAACTGTAGACTGTGAAGATCTTAGCACCGACCAAAAATATCTAATTGATATTCATCAGGCCATAACAAAGGGATATTGCTCTCCAGATCTTGCTCATCGTAGTCCAGGCAAAATGGCACATTCACGATGGCTGACTACAGCAAATCGTTTGCTTCGTCTATACGTTTCAACTGTAAGTCCATCTGAGAACCTCATGAACATTGCTTCTTTTATAATGAAGGTCTACATCCCAATGTGGTTTTCTATTAAGCAAAGTACGTCTTTTGTCAATGGCTCAAAACATGTTTTCAAAACTATTGAACTAACAAGAACACTGAATGACGAAGTAAAGGATATTGTAAACCCTGTCATACAAAGAAATGCATTTTTTGCAAATCCAGAAAATATTCTAGCATCAGTGATTCATGATGACCGCAGCGCCATAAGAGAATTAGCGTGGAGGCGAATAAAGAAAGCAAGGCAAACAAACAAGGAAAAAGTTGTGAGGCGTTTCACAGTACCTGTTATTCAATTTGAAGCTACTGATTATACTGATTTAATTAATTGGCAAAAATGCATTGTCACTGAACCACCTGTGACAAGACACCTGACAGAAAATGAGAGTGAAGAATTCATAGAAAACAAGAGTACCCCTCCATTCGAGAAATTCCCTTGTCATACACAAGTAGTAGAAAGAATGGTAAAATTAGTGACTGAAGCATCATCAAAAGTATTTGGATTGAACGCGCGAGATGGCTTCATAAGATCAACACTTCAGTCACGTAAAAAAATGCCATCATTCGAAAGTAAAGCTGAATATAAAGTTTAAATAAAACGTTAATAGAAAAAAACATGCGCAAGGATGGGTGGTTGGGAGGGCATGGGTGGAGCTCGACACGCAGCCACCTCCTCGTGGTGAGTTCTGGATTATTTAGATCATTAATCAAAAGAACATTGATCTAAATAAACTAAGAGCTGCGTAATTCAGTAACTATTTTGGTAATTGGAACACTTAATATATAATAATAACAAGTAAGTTTCAGTTATTGTACTAATGCAGAATATAAGAAAATCATTATATTTCACTTTTTTCGACGGCTTTGTGGCACCTGAAGATATAATTTCGTAGGACTAATATTTATGCACAGGCATTATCTATAGGACCCACACATTTTCCGCACTAGCCATATTTGAATTTCGAAAAAAAGTTTAAAAACCTCATTTTCGATCCGCCCTACTGTACCCCCTATTGAAAGATCAAAACATCCCGAAAAAGGTAAAGACGCATATATACTCAACAACATTGAAACCAATCTTACTATACGGCAGCGAGACTTGGGCCGTAACCACAAGGACGAGGGGAAAACTGCAAACAGCTGAAATGAGGGTCCTGGGATTGATAGAAGGAGTAAGTAGATTGGATAAAATAAGGAACACTGAAATAAGAAGGCGATTGAGTGTAACTTCGGTTAATGAGAATATTGAGAGAAACCAACTGAGATGGTACGGGCATGTCCAACGAATGCCGATGAAAAGGACAGCAAGAAGAATGCTGGAATGGGCCCCTCAAAACAGAAGACCAGTTGGGAGACCCAAGATCCGATGGATGGATAACATCAAGAGTGCTGTCGAGAAGTGTGGAATCAGTCTCCAACGGGCGAACTTGATGTGTGGAGATCGTGAGGCATGGAGGAGTCTCGTCCGAGGGCTCCCAACTGACAGACCACTTTAGGTCTACCAGGCGCCTGGTAAGAAAGGTAAGAATATATATATATATACATATATACACACAAATACGTGTAATAAATAAAATAAACATATCGTTAAGAAGTAAATAGGCGCACACACACACACACACACACACACACATATATATATATATATATATATATATATATATATATATATATATATATATATAATATATAACACTCAAGGATTATGGTATCCAAAGGGTACGGTATCATAGGTACCAGGCACCTGGTAACGTTTCCTACAGGTGTTACGGCACACCTTCGTACCCCTAAGTTCTTTCACGCCCCCCAGCTTCTGCGCCCGAAAATTGTGGTTCCCTACAGTCAGTTGGGGCAGCTGGTCGCCCTCATCTTCCAAGCACTCTAGATTCTTCAACGAGTCAAAGTTAACGACCCGTCGGTTCACTTGGTTAAGTGTGATACCCTTAGCCTTCACGATATATTTCACATCCTCTCCCACCCTCACCCATACCCCATAAGTTTTTTGACCTGTTGAGAAAAAGAGTCGGCATATGTGATGTCTCCATACTCATCCTTGATCTCATCAGTCAACTCTCCGAAGAATTCACCAATAGGCGGCATGTATTCACCCTCCCTCGCTGTGAATATCACACTATATGTGTCGGCTACAGAACCCTCCGCCCAAAAGAATGCAATAGACCCCAAAGTTTGATGCGTGCGTAATGCGTATACCGTTGTGAAGCTGGCTACAGGTATGTTTGTAACATGTAATGTGTCTGTGGCCAATTCGGTAATGTACTTATTATGTACGTATTACCTACATTCACGTTCTCCATGACCTCTTTATTGGGAGCATTGGCATAATCCCACACCTCGTTATAACTTTTGGCGAAGTGAACGTTCCCCTTGCCTGTATTCTGTGCAAATTTTCTCCAAAGAATATTTAGACACAACTTTGCACTAAAGCGCTTGCCTGGGTTCTTTACAATTTGTGAACGGTCAAGTTGTATCCCTTCACGGCCACGGTAACGTTGAATATAATCCGAATTTTCACCTTCGGTATCAACTCCTCGCGAATACCCTGATGCTTCTACCTTATCCTTCATAAAAGTGTTTATATATGGCTTGAAAAGGTTGGGTAGATTCTGAAACCTTCACACCTCATATATCTTCAATATTCTGTAGCCATGGCGAACGGCTAGGGACAGCTCAGGGCTTGTATATACGCCTCTGATCTTACGCTGGTTGGTTGTGTGATTAGAATTCCCATTGTTCTCCTCTGCGCACTTCACACACAGGGTAAACAAGAGTTTATGGTCTATAACGACGGGTAAGATTGGCATCCATAAATCGCGAAGAGGGAGCACGTCTACGAAAGAAAGACCGAAATAGTTCTTGTTCAAATTTGCTGACAACTCCTTGATGTTGGGCAGGGCTGGTCCTACCAGTTTTTCAGGTGCACCTACGGGGTACGGATTGTTTTTTATCACGTAGGGATATAAAAAAACAGAAGTCATATTAATGGAGTTTCACGCCCTCCGTAGGCGGAAAGTATAGCTTGAAGGGATTTGTACGCCCTCCGAACAAGCTATCACCACATTTGAGAGGATCCAGCACCATTGAACGCTTGATCATGTTTATTTCTTCACGGAACTGTCCATCTGTTTCCATCCGTGCATCATACTCATGCTCCCACAAGATCTTGTGAGTGAACTGGGTGCCTATAAGTTGATCGCGGGTGCGTGTCCATGCAAGACTGTCGACAGGAGATCTACCGTGGATATCTACGATTCCACACTCAGGACGGGGTCATCCGTGCCACCAACAACCGTTAAAGGCGTACACAGACTTCTCACCAGTGGCACGATTTTCGCTTAGACCATCAACCCAAAAAACACGACCATTAACCTTAATGGGTACTTCCCTCGTGTTACGGGCATTCTTTATGTATACACTTGTCTGTTGCTCTATGTGTATGAGCCAGTAAATAGCCTTGTGCCCATAACTGCGAGGGTTGTTTCTGTGAATGACAGCTAAGGTGTCTTTAGGCATGAAATTGTTCTTGAACACCGTAAAACTCAATGAGGCGATCGTGGTTGCGACTTGCAACGGATCGCATTTGAAACGGTCTATGTACATCCTTCTAAAGGCCTCGAAACATACTCTAAGCACGCGCACAATATTTACGCACGGCCGGATTAAGGGTTTCGTAGGGCAAGGCTGGACTGCGTGAACTTCAACAAATCTTTCTAATATATCGGTGTTGGAAAAAGTACTTGACAAATATAGATGCTTTATTTTATGAGATTACATATTTTTCATTTTTAATTGAGTATAATATAGATATTTTTAAGAGATTAAATACGATAGGCCTACATAAAAATATATTTCACCAAGTAATGTGTGTATATATATATATATATATATATATATATATATATATATATATATATACACACAGTAAAGTAAATTGTGAAGCAAACAAACGTAAAGTAAATTGCACACAGTAAACCGAGCAAAAAGCCGGACATTGAAAACATCTAACGGTTTAACCTAAATGACCTTATCTTTCTGGCTTTCTTTTGGGAGAACATGCACTGACAATATCGCAATATATGTCTATGATATTTGATTTATGCATAAAATTGTAAAAATTTCTGTAAAAGATTAATACACATCACTCGAAAGAGAAATAACAGTATATAAATGTAACGAACATATAAACAAATTTATGATTTCATATGATATAAAATAATAAATTTAGGCTCCCTAGGTCTACTCTACAGTCTACAGTCTACACAAATAAAGTGGAAAACAACTAAAGAAACACCGCTACTTCAAGGTCAGCTGAGAACTGCCAGAAAATCTGCTAGTGTTGTTGAAAAAAATTTGGTTTTCGTAGACCACACTTTTTCGTAGGCCAAGGCTTTCAGATTCATTAAAACTGGTGTAGTAGCGGTCAAAATCTTCACGTTCACCTGTACTCAGACATTCATAGTTAAAGTAATGTTTGGGTGGAGGTAGTCCTACGTAATTTAAAGTTTCGCTAGTGAGGAATGTGTAAGGGAAATATCCTTTTGAAACTTCGGCGGCTACGCCCATTACCTTGGGTAGCTTGGCTAATTTACAAGGTGTAAATAATGTGTCTTTAAACTGTACATTACCTCTTATTTGCATCTGTATAAATTTGTTTCCTTTTTTCAAGGGATCACCTGTAAATATCTCAGATGAATCGTGTTCAAGCATTTCCTTATAAAGGAACTGTGTGTCAAAATTCGCCCCGTTATAGGTAAGAATATACACAGTCATTTTTTTGAACTTGTTCGCTAACTTGACAATATAGGACACAAAGAGTTTCACGGGACTGTCGTGTACAATCGTTTTAAAAACGTTTGTCCGTTTACCACATTTATGACACTCATCACACTTGACCTCCATGCACTCATCGCAGCTAGTCTGGCTTAAAGTAGATGTGGGATAACCTCTTTGGTTTCAGCAACCGTATATGTTTCTATATCGTAGTACATGGCTATACAAGGTCTAGTTTTAGGCTTAGCGTCTTTCATATAACATACATGCTTTACTCCATCTGCCTTATATTTTTCATGGCATGTAGAACAGTGAATTTCATCACATTTATGCTTGAAATTCCCCCAATTATCCATCATATGAAACGTACCACAGTCACAGATTCTCATTTTCCTGCACGTGCCAATTGACTCGTGGAGCTCAAAACAATTATTGAAAATGTGCGTCTGCATACATCACAGTCTCTCTTCTCAGCTTCAACCACATGGCTTTCACATTTGGAGCTTTGACACAGCGCACATACCATGTGGCAATCCTTACAATGTTTCACTATATCATCCGCAAACTTGAGACACCCTTTACAGAAATCATGATGCCGTCCATATTTTCGACTTTTATCATAACTCGCGTAAAGAGCCCTTGTATTACGGATGGGGAGATACGTTGCTCCTGACAGTCCTAAAATAAGTAGGGACCTTGTACGATCTCTCACACAGCTTTTAAAAACACAGTCCCACGACGTTCATCCATTCCAAATACAATTATACGAACATTCATTTCTTCCTCTACTCTTCTCACCTCTTCAGGACCCATATTACTCAAACTCAAACTTGCAATCTGAGTCTAGTTTAAGGGCACGCTGCACAACCTTAGGCAACTAAATTTTATGGGCTCGTGTATTTAGCACAGTGAACATATGAGCTAAGACTACTGTTATAAAACCGCAACCACGCTCGGTGTTTATATGCCGCCTGTAAATAACCGGAGAATTGAAGTTAAGAGTATAAGGTGTGATGCTATGACCCGCAACACGGAACACGCGGTCAATATCTACCGTGAAGTTGTCCATATTGAAGGCTGTACTATTTTGAAAGGCCCGCATTGTTATACGGGCAAAGATATATTCTATGTCTACAGAGGCCAAGCGTCTGAATGGTATTACTACGCAAAAATCATCTACCTCCCCGTCATCTGACGGGGACTTCACGTTCGTCGCGGTTCTGAAGGGCAAACTCCACAATACGTTCAACTACGCGTCGCAGACCGTGTTCAACACCATTGCTATACATGGATCCCGGGTCAACCCTGACTACGTACCGATTTTTAGTCAGGGCTGGGGTGGGGGTGGCGGTGGGCACCAACTCGAATGTTATACTTTCCTCTACAGCACTAGAAGCTGCTGCTGCTGTTGTGGAGGATGTACCTGGAGGAGTTGAACAGGAATAAGGGTATGTATTTTTATTTGAGGAAGGAACTAGTGTGGGGGTTGTGTCGTAAGACATAGAGGGTTGGGGCTCTATTACTGGGAGTCTAACAACCGGCACACTCCTGGCACGCTTTATACCTGACGTGGAAAGCTGTTTATCATGCCTCCGCTTTGAATTGTCGCGTGGTGGTGTTACATGTTTCGCTGGTGGGTGCTCGTCAGCGGGTATGGAGTCTGTAACCACACCTACACCGTTATCGGGATTGCCTGTAATATCGATCATGGGGACATGATGTTGTACTTCATCGTCATTCACGGTACTGTGGAAGAAGAGGAAAAACAAGACCGTAGAATATAAGGAACACCATTTAAATTTGTATTATATTTTGTAAATGTTCCACTTCGGGGTGTGACGTGTTAGAGATGGATTCTCTAGAAAAATTCAGGTTCACGATCTCGTCCACATATATTATATCTGGCCCGACAGGTTATGATAAAACTGTTTATGCTTAAAATCATTAAAGATAAGGGAGAGATGTTCTCAAAATTTGTGCATAAAGTTATATGGTGCTATTCGACGTAATAGTCAGTATTCAACGAGTACCAAGGTGATATTTTGTTCCACAAATGCGTATATGATGTTAATTCGTTAAAGGGAAATTAACATACAGTCACTGTAATTAACGATCTCATGTTGGAGATGGATAAAACGTTTGCCGAGACATTTACAGTGTTCTCCCACCATCTTAACATAAGCGTGTTCTTCATCAAACAGAATCTATTTTTCAAAAATAGATACATGCGCGTGTGTCGTTAAATACACAATATCTGGTCTTATTCGCGCAACGTAGAGATGTATCACAAATTGGGGTATTAGCCAATCAAATGTCCCCCAGTCAGCGTAAGGAGTTTTTGGAAGTTTATAAAAAAGCTACAAGTCAGCGTTATGGATATTTGCTTCGTGACCTGCATCCGCGAAACACGTTTAGGGTGCTTCTAAGAACGAATATATTTCCAAACGAGCCTGGAACGGTGTATATTCCAGAATGAAAAGAGGCTAAAGAAATACCATGAATTAATAAAAATCTATCATCAGTTGCCCCGGGCAATGCAATAGATGTTTGCTAAAAATACCGACTTCAACTTTTTAAAATGCATCTGTGAAATCTGTCTTTAGGTTATAAATTGCAATGTATGAATGACACCTCCTCAGAAGGCTCGCCTCCGCAGTTACACGAACATAATACGTACACTCGCTCGGAAAAGTCAAACTTGAGGAAGAAAAAATGAATTAATACAAAGAGGAGGGTCATTCCTCCCCATCTTATTTAAAGTTTTGGGTCCTTTACTGACTAGATTAATATAAAGAAGAAAGTGGTAGTGATTCCACACGAGGTGTATGCTTCACTGCAAAGTTCAAAGAGTCCAGACACGGTTCTAGAACCCCGTAGAAGCAGGCTTAAAAGAATTGAGAGCGATTTGTTAGCTCTATTAAACAGTGAAAAATCACCTGAAGAGAAAATAATCTTATACCAAGAAGCTCTGCAGAAATTTCTTCACGAGTACGAAAATTATAAGAATCCGACAGAGATTCCCGTGGTTATTAGGTACAGCACGGACAACAATGAGCATGGCGACATAGGACCTGGGCCCGACTTTAGAGCTGACCAGTCAAAGAATAACGGGACGGCCCCACAACATATCGAACATGTATTAAAAAGCAGCCTCCCACATACATTGAGGAATAAAGGTTTAAGTCTTTATAATCTATTGAATGAGGATTCCAACATACAGTGGACCGTTACACGTGGGATCATTGTGGAAAGAACAAAGGTGAGAAAGTGGGATAGGCCCTCACCATCAGGATTGAAGCATTAAACTAAGACTACAACAAATAAATGTCCCCAAAACAATGATAGGAAATCTGAACAGGTTAAAAGACTTGGAGCATGCCTCGCATGTGCCACAACTGAGAACGCCATCACCCCAGAGATAGTACCTCTGAAGAGGTGAAAGAAGAGACAAAACAACAACGACCAACAAATCTCTACTCGTGCCTCTAAAATACGCAAATGGCTAGCTAACATATTAAGAAAACGTTATTATGACATTTTTAGCCCAGCCTCCTACCGAGGTGTTGATAGACTGTACAGAAGTGTTTCCAATGATGGAGTAGGGAAAAAAGATGTTGAGAGGTTTTTTGCGGTGGCAGGACGCTTATACACTTCATAAGTTGGTGAGAAAGAGGTTTAAAACAGCCAAGACAACCGCGGCATCGATTGACTCTATTTGGCAAGCGGATTTAATAGACATGCAAAGATATTCAGTGTATAATGATGGCTACCGCTACATCCTACTCATAATAGATGCGTTCTCTAGATATCTGTGGCTAATTCCTCTGAAAAATAAATCGCATGAAACAGTAGCTAAAGCCACCAAAACAGTGATGTTGAAAGGAAACAGGATTCCTGGCTATTTTACAAAGCTGGGCACAAACCGTTAATCCGTTAATCGTTAATTAACGAAGTTAACTTTTTCGTTAACGATTTAACTTTTAAGTTAACTTTGAAAATCATTATCGGACTAATTAACTTCCGTTACATTTAACTTCCGTTAACTCAAGTCCGTTAACCCCAAAAAAATTCATAAATAAACGTTTAAAAGTTTCTATTATTTTCAGTGCTGAGCAGGTGCGCAATTAATCCGCCACTGTTAATAGTGATGAACGAATTTCCATTTCCGCAGTGCAAAATCAGGCGATATATTTGTTTCCGTCGCCACAATTTGTGTCTTACCAAATATGATAGTTATTTATGGCATTGGTTTGAGCAAAACATGGTCGACTGTAAAATCAGGCGGAAAGATTTGCCATTTGAGTTGAATGTTTCAACTTCTTTCAAGAAATATCACGAGCATTTTAAGGCACTTTCAATAATATATATGTAACAATTACAACAAATAACTACATTCGTTTCATTTGTAGTCTGTCTCTTGCGCAACATGTTTGTGCTAGTGAATATTTAAAAATAATCGTTGTCAAGTAAGTCATGTATATTTATAATATGCCTGTGAGTACCTTATTAGTAGTCTCCTTGATACATTTCAAGAACCATAAAACTGATCAGGTAAGATTTCAATTCTCATGTCACTTTGATGACATAAATTAAGTCAATTGATGTCTTACAATGGGAGCGTTTTCACCTTAACCCTTTATGTCCTGGCGGTACTTCTAGGTACCACATCTTTAAAATCTCCATAATTATTTTTCTACCCGGTTGATCCTGGCGGTACTTTCAAGTCCCAATGTGAATTAGTTTCTTTATGAGATCATAGATGGCGTTGAGAAGTAAATGTGAGCAAGTGTTGGTGGACTTGTTCATCAAGTTCAACACAGCCATCCCCTCCAGTGCTGCAGTGGAGCGTTTGTTCTCTATGGGCAAGGACATCCTGAGGGCCAAGAGATCATCCCTGTCTGATGAAAACTTTGATATGCTAATTTTCATGAAGGGCAACATGCATCTCATGGACAAAATGGAGAACGAGAAGAAGAGGGAAAATTAAATTATATATATATTGTGTTTTTCATTTTTTTTATAATAAAAGTTAACGTTAACGGTTTATCGGTAACTTCCGTTACATGTTTAACGAATTAACGGATTAACGGTTAACGAAGTTAACTTTTTGGTTAACGGATTAGCGGTTAACGAAGTTAACTTTTTGGTTAACGGTGCCCACCACTGCTATTTTAGTACGGATATGGGGAAAGAATTTATAGGCCGGGTTTTTCAGAACATATCAGAGTTTAATATCAGTAACTACACTAGCAATTTTATACAGAGGGCCTCTTTAGGTGAAAGAACTCAACGTACCATAAATGATCGCATGCATCGTAACTCAGGATGAAACCATGCGTACCGTCCTGAGTGGGGTTGCAATGCATTACACTACAGTAGTAACACTAGGCCTGGGTCGCTATGGTCCATCTAGGACGTTTTGGCGCCGACATTTTGGCGCTGGACGTTTTGGCGCCGCCGTTTGGGCGCCACCGTTTGGGCGCCGCCGTTTGGACGCGGAGCTGGTTTGGCGCCGCCGTTAATTAGTATTAAGTATTAAGTAGTAATACTTGGTTATTAACCTGAAGTGCTGTCTGTCTTTTCAGATAAGTTGTGTTGTTGCCCTTAATAGCATAAATGTTTGAAAATATATCAAGTAAGAAAGGGAAACAGAAGTTTTCACATAATGGATATTTGTATGTGTTTGATAAATGTAGCAAGCGCGATCCTTCGTTACTTTTTTGGCGGTGCGAGCAAAAGAGTCAGTGTATTATAAGGTGTATATATAATATGGGTACTTTTCCGTTATCTGCCCCATTGACGATTGGTTAGGTTCAGTCATGATATTTTCGTTAAAACTAACAAAAATATCACAACTTAACCTAACCAGTCGTCACTGCCCGGTTAGGTCAACTGTACGCCCTTGACGATTGGTTAGGTTAAGTCGTGATATTTTCGTTAGTTTTAACAAAAATATCACGACTTAACCTAACCAATCGTCAAACGGCGCCCAAACGGTGGCGCCCAAACGGCGGCGCCAAAACGTCGGCGCCAGAACGTCGGCGCCAAAACGTCCCATTCCGCGCTATGGTGCGGCCGAGGATGTTGTGAGAGACTTAAACGTAAGTTTACAAAGCTCAAATCTTACGGCTGATTTAGTATAAGAAATCGTAAACAAAGATCCCCATGCATATACACTGATCCTAAAATCACAGTCTAACAGAAATATTAAAGACAGAGGAGTGTTCAAAATTATAACCGATGGCTGATATGGAGCTGCCATCCAAAGACTTGTCCCCCCTAATGTATCAGTTGAAATTGGAGAAATTGAGTAGCACCAGTTTGTTGGGGATATCTATTCACGTTTGCTGCGCATTGCTCACATCCACAACCATAGAGGGAAGAGCTTGAGCATTACATATGACAAACCTCACTATGTGAATGTCGCGACTAATCTATTAAACAATATCTCAATATATATATAAGAACGATTGAGGAAAAAAGTTTCCCATTCGGGATGGGATCTTAACAGTGAAGCTGCACTTTCGACTAACTGAGTTATAATGAAACGAAAGCCTTTCACAGTCTATCGAGGTGTGAGATACAGCGTGGGAGTGGCCTTGACTGCATTTTTTCAACCATACTACGCACGGCTGTCCCCTTGCTGAAGAGGAGTGCCAGATACCTCAAGAGGAAAACGCTGCAATCAGGTCTTAACACGGTAGAAGACATAATGGCGGGGTCTAAATCTAAAGAAACTTTAAAAAAAACTTAGAGCGTACACGGGACGAAATCATCAAAGATGCAAAGAGAAAAATGCGTGGTGGTGTGAAGAAGAAGAGGACTGTCCGGAGGAAGGGATTACCAGCACGTGGCGTTAAACGTAAAAGGACATAAAAAACAAAGTGTTTTAAACGCCTGAAACCTATGAGTGACCATTTTTTGACTGATATAAGCTAAGGACATTGGTCTCATGATTCATAGGCTGTTTACTACTTATCAAAAGAGGTGGCACTATTTTTGACTGACTCGTCATGGCACGCTTCATCCATCCGTGTAGTTCACAATGTTGTAAATCGGAGCTGTCCCTCTTTGACATGACCCCATCTCAAGTTTCTATTGAGCACAGTGACTTTATTACAATTAATCCGTTAAACACAATTAGTTCCCCGAGTGCTCCTATAGAATTCGTGATACCCACTCAGGCCCTCACTTTTTGATCCAAGCTACGTGCACATGTACGCTAAACTACGTATAGCCCATTCTGATGGAACTGACTGCGATGACAAATATGTTGTATACCCTGAAACAAATTTTCTGCACTCCATATTCAACCAGTGTGACGTATATTTAAATCAGGTCTACATCTTGGCAGGAACGGGGTACTATCACCTACGAGCCTATCTGGAAAATGTCCTCAACTTTTCAAAAGATGCGAGGGATACATTTTTAACTGCCAAGGGCTATTATCAGACTAAAGACGAAAGTAGTATAAAGGACAAATTTATAGATTCTAAAAAGAACGTATATGAGTGTTTTGGACGCCTCCATACAGACTTCACATTCCAGGAAAAGTTGCTTGTGAATGGGGTGGATATGAAAATAAAGCTCACCCGCACGAATCCTGAGATCTGTTTAAATCTGGGAGCTGATCAAGACGAAGGTGCAAAGCCCGTTGTGATTCATATTATGGAAACACCTTCGCGTACGCCGTGTGAAATTAAGTTCGCCTAAACAAATAGAAATTGAGAAAAATTTACTTCATGCCACAGTAAAATACCCAATTAACAGAGTACTGATCAAACTATACACGGTGCCAGCAGGGTTGGCCACGAAACAGATAGAAAACGTGGCCCTGGGAGTTCTACCTAAAAGGTTATTAATTGGAATGCAGGAACACGCTTCGGTGAATGGAAAATATAAATTGAACGCTTATAAATTTGAGAATTTCGGCCTTAAAAATATAACTATACGTGAATGGCGTTGCGCTGGACGGGGCAATGGATATGGATTATTCATCAGACGCTGTGTTCCCGCTTTGCTCGAGGGCTTATAGTAATCTGGCCCATATTGCAGGTGCTTGTGATGAACTTGTGATTGGGGTAACGCAGAAAGAATTCGTCGGTCAATTTAACCGTTATCCGTTTGACCTTACACCTGACTTATCTGCTAGGTAAATACGCACTTAAGTTCACAGCAGAGTGGAAACATCTCAGTCAGATTCGAATTCGCCAAGCCGACCTCGAATCACAAGCCCTAATAGAAATTGACAGATTTTAAAATGGAAGCGAATACACTTCAGAGAGTAATGAATAGTGAATGAATCACACACTCCAAATTTATCGGTGTGTTTGTGAAGAATGAAACTTTGAAATTGCCAACTACGAAAAACTGCCGCGGTCTTATTGCAAACACGGATATTATTTCTGGTGAAGGGATTCATTGGATAGCTATCTACTACAAAAATAGGGACCGTCTGTACTATTTTAATTCACTCGGGACTCATCCATGGAATGACATTATTATTGTAAAATTTCTTGAACAGCTACACATTCCTGAAATTGTCTGGAATCCTTACAAATTCCATGGATACTTTAGTAACGTATGTGGCATGTATTGCCTTTAATTTCTGTGGCACATGTCACGTGGAAAGGAATTTATAAATTTTTAAAAATTATTCGACCCGTGTCACACTGAGCGGGATGATCAAATGGTATGCAGACAGATAAAAAAGATAAGTTCATCTTATTCCTAAGAAAAGTGCACAAAATGTGCCTAAAACACGGAAATAAACTTATCTTTTTGCCTTACTAAGATTGTAATTTTAGTGAAATTTATCAACGATTTTAGAATTATTTTGGCATTATATTGTTGAAAACAGTAAAATAAAGCAGTTTTTTTATCAATAGTAAGTAATTGGATTAAAAAATATTGAAAAAGATAAGTTCATCTTATTCCTAAGAAAAGTGCACAAAATGTGCTTAAAACACGAAGAAAAACACTCTTTGGTACAAAATTTTCATTTCATTAGGATCGAATTTTAGACAAAGGTTTTTGACGATTTTTGTCTAGTTTTCACAATATATTGTACAAAATCATAAACTAAAGCATTTTATAGCCAAAAATTAGTAATTCCAGTGAAATATTTTGAAAGAAATACAAACATATAGGTCCTAACTTATGGTTTCATTTTCATTTGTAAGAGTAAAAATAGGCTAAATGGTGGGATTTTTAGGCTAAAATTTGTATACTATTTAATGTTGGTATGTATCATTTCATGAATTCCATTCACTTTTGCAATATTTTAGGGGTACATTAAAGCATGTATACAAATTGGATCTTAAAACATGGAAAAAATCGACTTTTCCCATCAATTTTTTGCCTAAGATCGTAATTTTAGTGAAATTTTTCGACGATTTTTGACAAAATTTATGATGCATGTGTTTATTCAGTGGTGAAAATATCCGCTGAGTTCCAGCTGAAAATATTCCCTTTTATATGCATGAACACCAATTGTAACCACCACCCCGAGAAGACTAATTGGCGGTTCGTAAGTTTGTTGATTGGTTGTCAATGTAACTGGGTGGACTATGTTATACGTGTGTGTCAATCAGCTGTCGTAACACCGATGTAACGGACCCACGCTTTGGGCAATGAAGTCCTGATTGGTCACCTTCACGAATAATGGTGTCATTATCAAATTTGGCTTATTCTCTCCGTATATTTATTTTCACATGAAGGTGTGTATTTATCAAATTTGGTTTATTCTCTCCACAGATTTATTTTCACTGCCAAATTAGATTTTTATTTTGGATCATATTTGAATGAGACTGATCTAATAAAATAACACACCTGATTTTATACTCGCTCATTGATGGTCTGTTCTGTTTCCATAGTTCTTTTAAGTGGCAAGACATATTTACTTGTTTGAAAAGTTTTCTGCTAACTGTTGTACCCGATTTTTATTTTGGATCATATTTGAATGAGACTGATGTAATAAAACAATACACTTGATTTTACAATCGTTCATTGATGGTCTGTTCGACAGAATCAACTTGTGGTTCACCCTCTGTAGCACCCCGACTCATTTGCAGGGTTTGGTGGAGGAAGGAATTGGGTTCCGTTCAGCTCCTGCCCTCGTAGCCAGCTACTGACAATATTTTAATGTTAAAATTATATATCTTCGTAATATTTGCAAAAATAATATACACAGTGTGTATATATATATACAGTGTGTGTATATATACATATATATGTTGTGCGGGTACTCGCCCTGTTACTCAACGAGTACCCGCCCAACCCAGGAGCCAGCATGCTGGAGAGAACCAGAGCATCACCGCCAGAGTCAGACACAGAAATTATGAGCTGCTACATTAAATGTATATGGGTCCTGCATATTTTAGCTGTCAATTATCTCATTCAATTTATTTATAGGCCTATATATAAAGAGAATTGGGTTTAGAATAAAATTTCAATATATATATACTGTATATATATATATATATATATAATATATATATTTGAGGAGTCCCGCGTCTTAAGGTACCTAAGCGCCAAAATTAAAATTCGCCAGAAATTGCCTCCAAAGTTCAGCAATATTATCGTAATAGTATCTCTGTTATTAATTGAGTTAGAACGTTCATTTTTTGGCTTAATTAGAGCTCTAAGTATGCTAATGAAGATGTTGATGAGTTTTTGGAATAGATTTTCATATTTTATATTTTATATATTTTTTTTAAATTTTTTTATTTTCTTATTATGCCGAACTTTGGGTGCGATTTCAGCTGGCGATAGAGGTGAAAAAAGAAGTTGAAAAAAGAAGTTCGCTTCATGAGGTTTTCAACCATACTTCTAGTGTCGTAAGGTCATTATAACCCAAACCACGCGATAGAGGAAGGGTGAAAATAGTGATATCCATCAAAGACACGTTTCCGCCTGTGGTGGCGCTTAGGTACATTAAGACGCGCGACCCCTTATTATATAGTAGAAACAAGATGCAGATAAAACTTCAGAGAGAAAGTGGGACAGTCAGAATTGTTAGCATTCCGAAGTGGCTGTTGCTTGAGGCAAAGTATAAAATGAAAGTAAATATGTATTTAGATTTCTCTAATTTATGTAATTTGATTGTATTAATAAAAACAAACGTCTATAGATATTTTATTACACAAATATTTCTATGCTTATTTAATAATACAATAAAAGTTAAAGATATACGAGAATAAGGTGTGTGTGTGTGTGTGTGTGTGTGTAACATCTTGTTCATACTGTTGGTATCGCCTCCGGCTAACAACTACGCTTATTTGTAATGTAGGTCAGCTTGAATATTCGCTTTTGACAATTCCTTATGAACCTTATGTTGTTTCGTGCGTTGGTCTCTCTTCACACGGAGGTCAAGCTGGTGGCCCCGCCTCTAGGTCTGGCCTGGTGGAGGAGCGAGTTGCTTTCTTGCGCTCTCCACCGTACATAGCCAGGCACGCCCGACTCATCTGGTACTGTCCTGAGCCAGGCATCCAGTCTTTTCTTGAAGACTTCAACTTTGATCCCCGTTACGTTTCTGAGGTCCTTAGGAAGCTGGTTGAAAAGTCTTGGCCCCCTGACAACCAAGCTATTTTCCTTCAGGGTTGAGGAGGTCCCTTGTCGTGCCTTTAATTTGGGAACACTACACATTCTGCCTTTCCTATTTTCCAGTGTTGTTGGAATGGTAATTGGGTTTAGTTTTAGGTTTGGTACCAGTTTTTCGATCATTTTCCATATGTAGATTATGATGTACCTCTCTCTTCTTCTTTCCAGTGAGTACAGATTTAGTTTACGTAGTCTTTCCCAGTAGTTGAGTTCTTTGCAGCCATCAATCTTGGCTGTGATATGCCTTTGCGTTTCTTCTAGTTTATTAGTTTCTTCCTTTTTATATGGGGACGTCAAAACTGAGCAGTATTCAAGTTTTGGTATAATCAGTGTTTTTAGCAGGGGAATCATTACTGTCCTGTCCCTTCTCTTGAACGTTCTTAGAACCTGTCCGGCGACTCTTTTTGCTTTATTTATCGCTATCTGATTTTGTGTTTCGAATTTCGCATCATCTGTCATTATTATCCCGAGTTCAATCGCTTTCATGCTTCTCTGAATTTCCTGTCTATCTGGAGCATAATATGCAGTCTGTTTAAGTTCTTCTTTTCTACCATATCTCAAGAGCTGAAATTTCTCGGCGTTGAATGACATGTTGTTGTCTTCTGACCATTTGTATATTTTGTTCGTGTCCCTCTGCAAGGCCTCCACGTCATGTACATCGCTGATTTTTCTGCTGATCTTTGTCTCGTCTGCAAAGGATGTTACTATACTATTGCTGTTTACTCCGCTGTCTATGTCTGTTAGCATGATAATGAACAGGAGTGGGGCCAGTACTGTCCCTTGTGGTACTGAGCTGCGTACTTCCGATTCTGATGATGATATACCTTGAATTTTGACGACCTGCAGACGATCACTAAGGAAGTTGTAGATCCATTTTCCCACTTTGCCTGTTATTCCCATGTCTTTAATTTTATGTGCTATTATACCATGGTCACATTTATCGAAAGCTTTAGCAAAATCTGTGTATATAACATCGTAGTTGTCATTGGCTTCCAATGCATCTAGGATATTGTTGTAGTGCTCTATTAGTTGTGATAGGCATGATCTACCTGATCGGAATCCATGCTGATTTTCGTTGAATCTTTCCCGTGCTCATACTGAGCCCTCAATGTATCAGATATTTCTTTTGGATCGTCGGTTAGTTCATTATTTCCCGTCCTTAAGGGCCCAATAGCGGCGCGCGTGTTTGTTTTCCTTTTTGCATAGCTATAGGAGTATTTTGGATTTTCCTTTATTGCTTCTACCGCCTTTTCCTCTTCCCTCTCTGTATGGTCCTTAATCAGGGCTTGTATTTCCCTATGGATACCCTCCAGTTTTTCTTTTATTGTTTTCCTGTCATTATCTCCGCAGTTTCCTAACTTTGCCTCCACTCTCTTTCTTTTGCGGAATAGTCTTCTCTTTTGCCTTTCTAGCCAGCTCCTCTTTCCTTTTGGCTGTGATTTCGGAGCATATTTTTCTAAAATTCTCAGCGTTTTTTCCTCCAAGGTTGTTAGCATTTCTTCAGTTGTTTTATTCTCGAAAATTGTTCTCCATTCTATTTGGGCTATGTGCGATCTGATTGCTTCCCAATTTATAGTCTTCGAGTTTAAGTTAAAGGCCCCGAATTTACTTCTTTCCACAATATGTGTATTGTCTTCTAATGCTGCCGTCATATTTGTTGATATCTCGATTAAGTTGTGGTCTGAGATAATGGTTGGGGTTATTTTTATATCAGTAATCAAGTTCGTGTTATTCGTGAATACCAGATCCAGGCAGTTATTTTTTTTGGTATTTTCTCTTATCTCCTGTGTCAGCATAAACTCGTTTGTGAGAGCCATCAACATTTTTGCTTGTTCCTGATCTTCTCTTGTGCCCCCCTTGTCCTTGTGAATATATATATTCCTATTCACCTTTTTGTATTTTATAAATGGGAAGTTAAAGTCTCCGCAGATCATTATATTGGGGGATGGAGGGTTTATGGCCTTTATTAGCTTTCTAATGTCATCAATGGCCTCCGAGAATTTTTCGGTTGGGGTGCTTGGAGGTCTATAGATGACTATTACTATCAAGTTTAGTTTTTCTATTTTCACTGCTAGGAGTTCCACATAGCTGTTTGATTTACTTATTATCGTCTCTGTCATATGACCTTCCTGTACATATATAGCGCAGCCACCTTTTCGTCTCGTCGTTCTATCCGCTCTTAGTAAGTTGAAGCCCTCTATATTTATCTCTTTCTTATCAATACAATATTCGCAGTTTTCACAATTTCCTTGGCAATCTTTAAGATGAGTTTCTGTGAGGCATGCGATGTCCGCCCTTGTTTCGTCCATAAATCCTTTCAGGTACGAAACCTTATTGAGTGATTGGTTTGGTCTTATTCCTTGAATATTAGCCCTCAAAGTTCCCTCCTTCATGCAACTTGGGGGTTTCGCCCTACCCCGTTGTTGCTTAACTCCCTCCCTTATTACCCCCACCCCTTGTTGCATAACCCCACCCCCTTTGCAATACCCCCTTTGCAACAAAACCCCCACCCCTTGTTGCATAACCCCACCCCCTTTGCAATACCCCATTTGCAACAAAACCCCCACCCCTTTGTAGCATTAAAGATATATAATGTATATCGAGTATAATGCGTATATAATGTATATATAATGCACCCAAATATAATATGTACACAAATATGCTCACAAATCTAAACGGATAATGCTTAAAAATGTACATTTGAGCGACTTTTTCTCTTGTAGTCCCGTGAATTATCTCGTATTAAACACCAGATATGGTCGCCCATCATAACTTCATCCCATTTTCCCTGATATCTCCTCTCCATGGTTTGGATACCTTGGTGAAAACGTTCACCATGTTCTTCACTTACGTCACCCAAATTTGGTCTGAAGAATTCTAAATCCAAGTCCAGATAGTGTAACTTGAGGGATATTCTACAGGGTGTCCCATAAGTCCGGCATCATAGGAAAAATAATAAAAAAAGGCAAAACAGAAGCTTTTATTTACAGAACGTGCTCAATATGTCCACCATTGTTTTCAATACACAAATTCAGAGGTGATACCCAGTCAGCAAGCACACGGTGAATGATGTCAGGAGTAATGGTGTTACTTGCCCCAAGAATGCGCTGCCGCAAATGTTCAACACTCCTAATTTTCTCTGCGTATACCAGCGCTTTCAAGTGGCCTCAGAGATAAAAATCTAGTGGCGTGAGATCCGGGCTTCTAGCTGGCCATTCCACAGGCCCTCGACGTCCTATCCAATGACCAGGGAATTGTTGGTACAGGTATTCCCTTACTTGGGTGCTGTAATGTGCAGGAGCGCCGTCTTGCTGGAACCATGTTGGGAAATTTCCTTCTTCGTTCAAGACACTGGGAAATGCTTCTTCCTTGAGCATACGTAGGTAGGTGCCTCCAGTGACATGTTCATCGAAAAAGAGGGGGCCTATGATGCGATCCTTCCAAATGCCACACCATCCCATCACCCGAGATGCACCTTGTTGCTTTGAAGAGGTATACCAGTGAGCGTTGTTTTGAGACCAGTAGCGGGTGTTCTGTCGATTTACCTCACCATTTCCATAAAAAAAGAGCCTCGTCACTGAAAAGGATGGTGGACGGGAAATTGGCATCCCGATCCAAAAGATTCCACTCTTTAAGGCGGGACGTCATAATTTCTGCATTGGTTTACGTAAGGTTCATATCCCTGACTAGGTCGTCTATGTCTTTCTGGTTGGGGAAATGGGGTGACGTATTGTAGCTTGCCTCGAAGTCAGCATCTTCATCTTCATCGGAGGATATTAAAGGCGTTTCTTCTATTTCCTCCATAGTGAGTGGGCATGGAACGGGTAAATCTTCATTATTGGGGACTGGTGCAATAGAAGATGGGATATTTGGATATAGGACATATTTTCGACCTTTACCTCTCTTGTAGAGTGAAATGTCTACCATGCAGAAGTAGCAATCATCGTGGTGATTGGTTTGCTCCCTCCAAATGCGAGGAATAGCAAATGGCATGTCTTTTCTGGTACCTCGCAGCCATCCTTCTAATGTGGAACGGCATCTTCCACAGCAAAAGTGAGGTGCCCATTATTTAGCTTGATCTCTCATGGGCATGCCAAAGTAAGCGTGATATGCTGTACAAAACTTCGTTCCTGTGTCAATTTTGCGCTTTGCTTGCGTTGGATTGATTTAATGGCCGGAAACATAACAAAATGAATCTGCAGAGTGTCTGTAGGGCCTATTGGTAGCCATCACCATATAATTCAAATTCAAATATCTGAAAAATACAAAAAAACATTTTATAAACAGAAATAAGAAATCAAATGTGTGCATATATTTAATAATGGGCCTCAACCAATAAAAACATTACTAATAAACCCCAGTTTTGGGGACATTTTAAATTTTGCACTTGAAATTACCTTTGCTATCTCAGAAAAATGCCTTAAAATGGCGAAAAAGTAAGATTTCTAAATTTGACCATATGATAAAAACTAGTTTTCCGAGCAAAACTGATGCCAAATCTGTAATCAGCATGGCCGAAACATATAGAAAAGATCGAAAAATCAACATAGAGAAAAAATTGTTGCACAGTGTTTAACTAATAGCTCCACTGCTACATTTAAACACATGCATAGATTTGAAGACGGACACGTTGTATACAGCGTTGAGGATACTGTCTGAGGATCTTTTATTAGTTTTATGATCATGAGTTTGTGATGAGACTTCTGGAGGACACAACTCGTCGGCTCAAACTCTGATATGGCTGTGAAACAGTGAGCGGTGATTGATTCAGGTGGTGAGAGAGGAAGGGGCGAAGGGGTGAATCAGTTGTCGAGTCATCCGGTTTAGACCGTGTATCGCATGTGTTGCCAGGCGGTGGTGGTCGTAATACGAAATCGTGTACGGTTATGTTCCAACATCAAAACTTAGACTCGCATGGGGAGGTTAAATGAATATCTAATACTGTAACCCATAATACCAGATAAATGATTAGAGAAATTTTCGATCTGTGATACATGAAGCCACATAGGTTTCAAATCTTTATCACACCCACCCACTGCAGGGATGCGCACCAAACATTTCTTTACTAGGTTCAACAACAATTGGATTCCCCGTTACTGAAAAAGTTTATAATCCTTTCACGAAATACTCAGTAACAACTATGTAGATATAAACAATAAATGACTCAATAGTAAGCTTATTAGCACTGAGGTGATCTATTTGAAAAAATAGGCGTGTCCATACTGTTACACTTTGGAGGATAAAAATATTCATCAATAAATTCTATTAAAAATTCACACAAACCTTTAGCTATAATTTCGCTAGTCACCTTATTATGGTATATATGGATGTAGTGGTAGAAATATTTTAAATTGTCCACAAACACTATATTTGCGTTTACTAACACGGGTGCGTATTCGGTGAGATGTAGCATGACGTAATAGCTCTTGTCGTGCTGTTCATCAATGAGCCCCCACTTCACACTGGCTGTATTCTTTGACGGATCTTAAATTCGCGACATAGTCCATTACATCTTTAATATTATGAAACTTGTGACGCTGTGACCAGAATAATCATAAAGTATGTGAATATCCTGTTCGACAGCTTCGCATGATTTAAGGTATACTTAAAGGCTAGAAAAGACGGATGAATGGAAGAGCTTTGAGTATTCACAACACTTGTGAACTTTACAGAGTATCATTTGAGGAAGGTGGAACAAACAATATCATCTAGATGATATAGTGACCTGAGGTTCAGATTCAACTTTGAGCTTTAGGTCCTCGCTCTCATATCACTCTGCCTGTTAGTACGGTAACAACATCATGCAATTAACATAACACGTTAAGATACAGAATGAAAATAGTACTGCTAAGGGAAAAGTCCTTTCCCTAGAAATTTATATCTTTTTATTAGAAGTTACAATGATGAATTAGTCATCTGAAAATGCCAGTTTTGTATATATATTGCACATATTTATAGACAGCATATGGTATTTACAGGGATTGGGGCTTAATCTCCCTCAAAGTACGCTCCTTTTGAAGCCACACAGTTTGCCCAACGATCCTGCCACTGTTGAAAACATTTTCCGAAAGCACTTTTCGCAGCGGCCCAAAGCTGCTCCGTCGAATTTCATTTACTGGTCTCAACATCATCGAATCAGTGTCCTTTCAGGGTTTGTTTGAGCGGAAACAAAAAAAAAGTCGCATGGAGCCAAATCCGGCGAATATGGAGGCTGCTTTCGGGGTTAGCGTTTTTGGCCAAAAATTGCTAGACAGGTTGCGACGAGTGAGATAGCCCGTTATCGTGATGAAGCATCTAGTCTCCTGCCTCCCACTTTTGCGGCCGTTCCCGCTGAACTGCTTCACGTACATGTCTCTAAACTTCAATGTAAAATTCCTTGTTAATTGTTTGTCCCTGTGGAGCATATTCATGGTGCACAACGCCTTCACAGTAAAAAAAAGAAATAACATGAAGAAATCGCTGCGAAACAAAATACGTTTAAATTTATCGGCTCACTACACTGGAATGACGCTACACAATGAAGTACAACCTTATCAGTCAACTGATAGGGTTCCAAGCGTGACCTTGTTCTGAAAATAGGCACCCTGTCGGGATACCTTTTGAACAGACCTTATATATATATATATATAGATATATATCAGTGATGTAGGACTAAAGTTCGGCCTCGAGAGCCTTTTTCTGGTCTCGGTCTTGATCTCGGTCATGGTTTTCTCGACTACATCACTGCTGAAAATGTTCGTGTTCCTCAATTGCAACGAACACTTATCTTGTTTTAAGGTTTTAAGTAGGCAGTTCACTCCCGAAAAATGTCACAAACTATGAATTTCTGAATAAATTCCGAGTAAATTTTGCAATTATTACTTGATGACCTGTTTAGAATCTTTATTTCTGAATGTGAAATACAGAGCTTGAGAATTAGGCATTACAAAATATTGAATATATGCAAAAATTGCACACGGTCTCGGTTTCGGTCTCGGTCTCGGTCTCGACATTATTTTTGGTTTCACAATATAAATTCTTAACATACATATCCGCATTTTTCATCTAAAATAAAGTACTGTAACAAAGCGTGTGGCTGTCGGAGAGCTATCTATCAGGATAAGTTCGTGTAACTTACATTTCGCTTGGACCATTAACGAAACCCACATTAAAGAGATTTTTTTTTATATTTAGTTAATGGAATGTATGTGTATCGTTAAGAATTCTTAAGTAAATGGGTTAGTGGTCTTACTGACCCCTAAGCAATTAGGTTCACTGCGACCATCGCTTACCCATTATGAAGATACATTCACTTATCAATATTTTTGATCGAAAAGTTAAGACGGATCAGTTTTTTTTCAATTACTTTATAGATGTTCTGGTCAGAACCATTATCCATTCCACAATGTGTGTATGCTTCCTCCGTCCAACGCGTATCAGATTGGAGTCGAGAAGGAGATGCGTTGTTGTAAAATTATATAAATATATATATATATATATATATATATATATATATATATCAGGTGGGCAAAAAAAAGGGAGACCTCGAACTTTGGCTGTAAAATCCAAAATTATAGTCAGATTTCAATATTTTTTTCACATCCCACAACTAAGTAAATTTCCTATACGGTGAGCGGATTTCAAAGAAACCTAATGAAAATTACGGATTTATTAAACATTTCTTTATGAGATGAATAAAACATTATTAAATATTATTATCTTTATTAAACAAAGCATTATTAAATTCTTATTAGACATTATTATCTTATTAAAAAACCACGACATTTACAGGGATAGGGTAACGCTACTCGAATTATATAATAAAAACATTAAGAGATTGCCTTTTATTACACTATATATATATATATATATATATATATATATATATATATATGTTGACCCCTCCGTTTATGGCTTTGGTCAGTTCGAAGTTGACGGGGGTTCTGGTTAGGTGGCAGCAACGGATTTGTTACTCTGGAGTAGCTGATACCGTATAGGGAATCGCAGTAGTTTTCTTCTATACTACTCTCCGATTTCTTTTTATAACGTATCCGGAAATTATTTTTCTCTATTTAAGACTAAATTCTTTGAAGAGGGCAAGGCTCGAAGGAGAAGACAAAGATATTTCTTAGTATATTTTACTGCTAAAAATGTTACAGGTAACGCTCAGCCTCTAAGTTAGATCAGTCTAGTCAGAATGAACATTGGAGAAATTGTATGGGCTTTCATACTAAACTCCCTTCTGACGTCATTATTATTTAATGCTAATCTGTTTTTTTATTAATCTCAATGGGCTGATTTACTTTACAAAACATTTAAAGACAAAACAAATATTTTTGCTGAAGCAATGTGTAAACTGTTAACCAAGATGAAACCATATTTTATTTAAACCGTATATTGACAGATCTGATGTTATCATGATCTGCCGAGTTAACTGAAAATGGAATTGAAAGATGCCTTCCCATCACGAATTACAAACAAACATGCACATGGCGAAAATTAAAGGCTTACGATTAAAAATTAAACGTTAAGCAGGACATGACTTCATCTTTTACAACGGAGAGAGAATGTATACAGAAAATGAACAAGATTACATTATTAAACTAAGTCTACGAAAATGATTAAGTTGTTTGAACAGAAATAGAACCAATTATAAAATAGAAAGCAAATAAAAAATGTATCCAAACTTGTGTCAGCGTTGTACAATTTTGGGTCTTACAAAATGATTAAATAGTTTACAAAAAAAAATAATTCACCAATTATAAAATAGAAAACAAATCAAAATCTTATCCAAACTCGTATCATACGATTTTGGACTTGATTTGTCAAAATGAATATATGAATAAGAATATAAGGCTTATATGGGTGTAGGAGTTATTCATTGTTCATTTTTACAGGGCTCTTCCCTCTAGACTGATATTAATACAATAATATAACACCCTAACTAATTCTAACTAGATGATAACTAATGGGTTTTATAATACAGATTTATATACACAACTAAGTTGCGAGAATAGTCTTTTCACTACAAATATACTGAAGATAATAGCACACACAATGCTAATCCTGACGGCTGATGTTGGTAAATAACTGTTACTGGTTACAGTATTTGTAAAAGGTTATTCTGGTTATCATCTGAATTTTTTTTTAAAAACGACTCAATTGATCATTCCATTTAGGGGCATGAAGTCCGGGTAGGATGGTCACCGGTTTAGTGGCAGAATTCAAGATTTTTACAGTAGGTTTGAATTTAGTTTCAGAGAGAAAGGGGTACGAATTGTTAATTATAATCTCAATATCATAAGGGGAAGAAATTTATTTATATCTACGTCTTAAATTATACAGAGCTGTTGTGTAGATGTTCGTGGTCGTGTAGATGTTTGTGTTTGTGTGCGGAGTGGTCGGCCTCGCTTAGGTGGTACTGGAAGTCGACCGTCAAGCTAGGATTCTGAGCGGGTTCGTTTTTTATGTGAAGGTTCTAGTTCACGTGGTTGATGCATTTCCGGCCGGTATTTAGGGTCCGTGCGTCGATCATCAATAGGTGAGGGTGGTGACGGAGGAGATGGTGGAGTTGGAGGAGATGGAGGAGTTCCACTGAGTGATCCTCTAGAAGGGGTTTCTCCAGGGTCTGGTTCCGATGGGACTCTCAGTTCTGGGACGTCTTCTTGTTCAGAGATTGGCTCGAGTACTGGTGGTATTACGAGGTACCAATCTTCGTCACGGGTAGTGGTTCCCGCGGTGACCACTTCAGTTTTTTTTATCCCTGCTGGATTTGTTAATACCTTGATCTTTCGAAGGATAGGCGGCTCGAACGCGTGGCAGATGTTTCTTGAGAAGGTGTTGTTCGGCAGGTATCTTCAAATTATCAGCCTGAATGATCTTTAGTTTGGAATGATCCCGGAGGTCGAGGATTTCGTAACGGTTCTTTCCGAGATTTTTCATAGTCCTATATGGGCCATCCCATTTTGGGTATAATTTCTTTAGGTAACATCGCATACCGACGATTATAATCCGTTGACGGGGATGACGCCTGTGTTGCTCTTCCTCCATCTGTTGGTTTCACTTGGTCTAGGGCACAGCCGATTATGTAAAAAAATTTGAAAGATCGTTCAGCTAGTTGCTGATTTGCTTCTGCCATCTCGGAAGATGTTATAACTGCTGGGTAGGCGCTTGTCGTAGTGATTTAGGACGAAATGAGGGGTGTCCCCAATAGACACGTTATAGCCGTTTTGATGGCTGTTTGCACCATGGGGAGGGAATCATCCCATGTACGGGGGGATGCATTGACAATGTGGCGAAGGGCTTCTAAGATCTTTCGATTGTGCCTTTCCACAAAGCCGTTTGCCTGCGGATGGTATGGCAAAATGTGTGTTTTTAAATTTACACATGTTACAGAGTGACTCGAACAGTTTGGAAGTGAAACTAAGGGCGTTATCCGAAATTAGGATGGAAGGACTAGTATGGTTTTTGGATGACGCCTTCCACTAGGGCTCTTGCCACAGTTTCCGACGTCTGATTTGGAATGGCAAATACTCCGCTGTAACACGAGAAGTGGTCCGTAAACACAGTGATGTACTGGTTTCCCTTTGATGTTTTGGGGAATGGTCCCAGTATGTCCATTCCATTTCTTTGCCAGGGCCGTTGGCATACTGGATATTTATGCATAGGAGCTCTGGACGGTACGTTGCCTTTATGTTTTAAACAAGATGGACATTGAGCGATGTATTCATGTACCTTTTTGTTCATTTCGGAAAAATTGTATTACTCTAAATGACTTTGATGGTGGGATCCGGTCCCATGTGGCCATACAAAGGTGAGTCGTGACAAAGTCCGATGGCTATATCTACGAGATCCTTTGGCATTTCTACGAGGTCGTTTCCATCTTCGTTCTTAAAATGTACGAGCCCATCCTTTAGGTTGTACTGTTCTTTTACCTTCGATGGTTCCTTTTTTTCCAGGCGACCCCGAAGGTTTTGGGTGTGTTGGTCCTGTTATTGGGAGTATTGCAGACATTCGTAGTCGAACACAGGAAGGGTTTCTATCTTATTCACTTGGGTGTCGCTCTTGAGTCTCGACAATCCGTCTGGAATAACGACGTTTTCCTGGTTTGTATACCATTTTTGACGGAAAGTCCTGAATCAACAGAGCCCATCTACTCAACCGTCCTTCAAGTAGCTTGTCCTTGAAGGGATACATGATTGGCTTATGGTCAGTTTTGATGGTTACATCGTAGCCATAGACGATATTTCGGAATTTTTTCAAAGCCCAATATACAGCGAAGGCCTCTCGGTCCGTAGTGGAATAATTCCGTTGAAGTCGAGAGATGCTGACTGACATAAGCAATGTGTAATTCCCCACCATCTACGTCCGGTAATAGGACGGCCCCTAGTCCATAGGAGGAAGCATCTGTGGCTATGACAAAGGGTTTGATGTAATCGGGATATTGGAGGATGGGATGACAGGTTAGTTTACCGATTAAAGTTTCAAAGGCATGTTGGTGATCAGATCCCCAGTTAAATTTAGCGTTTTTCTGGAACAAATTGGTAATGGATTTAGCAATGTTTGAAAATTAGGGGATAAAATTTCGATAGAATCCGACAAATCCAACAAATGCACGAGCGTCGTCGATGGTTTTAGGTACAGGGTACGTTTCCAGTGCTTCGAGTTTGGCTGGATCAGGTTTAATTCCAGTGGATGATAGTAGAAATCCTAAGTATACCAGGGATTCCTGTAAAAAGTTGCACATAGCAAGTTTAAGTTTAAGGTGTGCTTTTCTCAAGCGTGAGAGCACATTCTGAAGACGTTGAAAGTGTGTTTTTATATCAACTATAAACGATAATATCGTCAAGATAGACTAGAGATTCGACACCTAATAAGTCAGAAAGGACTATATTCATCAACCTAGAGAAATTAGCAGGCCCATTTCAGACTCCGAAAGGTAAAATCTGGAATTCGTAATGGCCTTGGTTAGTGGAGAAAGCAGTCAATGCCGGAGATTCGGGACTGACCTCCATTTGCCACTAACCGGATGCTAAATCGAGGGATGAAAAGAAATTAGCTCTCCCTACGTTCAGAATTGTTTCCTGTATGTTTGGAATAGGGAAACGGTCTTGGTCGGTAATGTGGTTTAGACGTCTAGAATCTATACAAGGGCGAGATGTTGCGTCCTTTTTGGAGACAAGAAGCATAGGAGCGGACCAGGGACCAGCTGAAGGCTGAATGACATCCTGCTCCAACATGTCCTTGATGTGTTCCTCAATATTTACTAATTGGGAATGTGGAACCCTATAGGGAGGAATGAAGATGGGCTTGGAATTGGGTTCTAGCTTGATTTCGAAAGGAACCAAATTAGTTCGGCCCAGAGGATCTCCTTTTAGGGCAATCACATCTCTGTTTCTTATTAGGAAATCGAGAAGTGATTCCAGTAGTTTGGGATCCTGTAAGGCTGGTGACTCCTGAAGTGAGTGCTCCACACATTTCTTATATTCTTCTTTTAATGCTGAAGGGTTTAACTCTAAGGAACTGGAAACACGATTTATAGTACTGGTGGGGAAATCTGAATTTACTTCTACTGTAGAAACAGTTACTATTGTCTGATTTGAAGTTAAATCAATAAGTTTTTTCCTTTGTTTAAACAAACAACAGGGATAGCTGAATTATGACTATTACTAAGAACTTGGGCAATAAGAACATCTCTCTTGAAATTACTTTTCTCGGTAATAAGAGTACGATCTGACTCTAATAGTTTTCCTTGACCATTTACTACTCTTGCTAGGAAACAAATCTTCTCGTAAGGTGCTACTGTTATATGCTCTGTAGGGCATATTAAAAATTATGAATCTGACTCTGGTTCGGCGATTAAAATTTGCCTTATTGGCTGAAAAATCGTCTCAGTTGGATTTCGAATCTCAACTGTTGAGTTAAATGAAACTTGGTAACTGGAAACTGTCTGACTGGAAACTGGCTGAGTGGAAACTGACTGACTGGAAAGAGACTGACTGGAAACTGACTGTGTTGATCCTACTTGATTCAACGACTGGAACTGATTACTCTGGGGGCTAATTTCTGGGGCGGTTTTCCCTCTGGATGCAACCGACTGACTGGAAACTGACTGTGTTGATCCTACTGTATTCAACAACTGGAATGATTACTCTGGGGCTGATTTCTGGGGCGTTGTCCCTCTGGATGCAACCGACTGACTTGAACTGCTATAAACTGGAGTGGGTTTCCTATTTCTTTCGGAAATCCGAACTAACTGATTCTATTAGCATTATCAAGCTGTCTATTATTCTCTGGGGCGGTTGTCCCTCTGGAGGCAACCGACTGACTTAAACTGCTATAAACTGGAGTGGGTTTCCTATTTTTTTTGGAAATCCGAACTAAACTGATTCTGTTTTCATTAAACTCTATTATTCTCATGGAGAGGGTGTGTCCTATTTCTACACTTAACTAATTTTCCGGCTGGGTATATTTCCCATTGATTCTGGTTGAAGAAATCCATACCTAGTAAAATATCTGTCTGAAAGGTGGCGACTGCGTCCACAATACAGCATTTTGTGGGATATACCGTGTTACCAACTTCTAAATATAATTCAATTTCTCCATATGTAGATATGGGTGTGCCTGTAACTCCTCTGAGTTGGCAGGAAGGTGCCTTAATTTCATATTTATAATCTGTACTCTCTAGTAACTCATCTGCACATTGTTTCTCAATCAATGTCGCATGTGCTCCTGTATCTAGAAGAGTGGTTAAATCTCGGTTATCTGTGATGCAATTTATTATTAAATCTAGTAGGTTCGCACCTATTATCCTGATGGGTAGTTCATGTGTGTATTTGGGTTTATTACTACTATTTAGGGGGAGGAGGCTGAACTGTTGCCTCCTTCTATGGGAGGATCTGAGTCATATGCTACGGGATCACCATACACTGGAGGGTCTTCTTGAAAAGTGTACTCTGGGAAAACTGATTCTTCAACGGGTACTTCTACGTACCGAACCATCCGACCTTGCTGATTATATTGGGGTCTGGACATTGGGTAATAGTGTGATTGACCTTGTGGTCATGTTCTGTTTGGTGGGTGGTTCTGTGGAGGCTGGGAACTAACTGGTTTCTGCGAATTGGAGGGCTCTTGGAAACGTTGGTGATTCGATCTCTGGAAGTGGAGCCTGTACCCTACAGGGGCTTTGTCAGCACATTTTTGTCGGTCGCCACGGCGATGACCATGTTCATGACATTGGGAGCAATAGGGGTAATAATTGCATTGACTCATCATGTTGTTGTTGTTGTTGCTGAATGTAGTGTATGGGGGTCTCTCTACCCTTCCGGTAGCTCTGGCTAGCTAAGTCTGGTTAATGTTCCCTTGTTTTATTTATGGCTACACTTACTGGTTTGTCAATATTTAGACACTCTTGAAGTTTCTTTTGAGGGGCTACGGGTAAGTTTTGGTAAATGGTTGCTGCTACTATTAGGTTTCTTTGTTTTGAAGTGAATGTAATGTCACATGTATTTTCTGCGGCTCGGAGGGCTTCTCCTACGAGTTTATTTGTGCGTGTAATAAAATTATTTCAATCTTCATGTTCTTCTTTCTTCCACTTAGCTTGGAAGACAGATTCTAACGTGGCTAAGTGTTGTGTAAGTATTATTTCTTTAAAAAATTCTAATAAGTTTTGTTTAAAATTGTCCCACGTTGTAGCTTCGATAATGGATGGGACGTAGGTAACTGTATCATGGGCATTCCCCTCTTTAGGGTCAATAAACCTTTTAGCTTCCCTAATCTTTATATCACCATATGTGATGTTTTCGCGTAAGAAATGCTGTTCTAGAGACTCAATCCAAGGTCTTACGCGTGGTTCAACAAAGTTATTATCTATGGTTCCATTAAAAATTAGAACAGTATGGGGAAGTTTCACAAGTTTACCTAAGTTAATGTGTGCTGGAGCAGCGGTTTGAGACATGTTGGCTTTTGCTTGAGCTGAAGTTTGTGTGTTTGGAAATATGTTTGAAGGGCGAGGGGTAGGTGGAAAAATGGGTGTTGGGGAATTTTCAATGTCAGAAAGCGCACCGTCTGAATCGCTGATATGTGAAGGTACTGTTAATGTATTCTAATTTGGTTTGCTTGACCGATCTTAATCTATGAAATGATCACTTGAGCGGGTTTCCTAACTACTCTATCTAAGAAATACACAAATAAATAAATGCACAACAATTTGTCTAACAAGGAAAAATAGAAAAAAGAATGTCAACAAAAAAATAAAAAATGTAAACAAAATTTCACTCGAATATACGTGAATGTACGGTAATATTATGATTGGCACATAAAATAAAATGATCCTATACTGACTATAATAGTGAAAATAACTCGGTTTCAATAAAAAGAAATGTATTACTGGTGTATGGACTGTTCACTGTGTTTTTTGTTAATCCTGGCTTGATACTAATTATTAACTTTTAATAATACTAACTTCTCAAAATTTTTTAAAAAGGATCTGTACTTAACAAGATTCCTACTGCGAAATCCTTGGAGACGTGTCCTGAAGACATGTCTTGCTGGCCACTTGTTCCTAGATGAAGAATGGGCGTGGAGAACTTGGAGTCGTGACACGCCAGTCACTGAGTGTTGGTTCTAGTTTCAGGATTTGGAAGACTGGAAGCACCTTGGCAAGGTCGCCAGTTGTTAACCCCTCCGTCTATGGCATTGGTCGGTTCGAAGTTGACGGGGGTTCTTGTTAGGTGGCAGCATCGGATTTGTTACTCTGGAGTAGCTGATACCGTATAGGGAATCGCACTAGTTTTCTTCTATACTACTCTCCGATTTCTTCTTATAACGTATCAGGAAATTATTTTTCTCTATTTACGACTAAATTCTTTGAAGAGGGCAAGGCTCGAAGAAGAAGACAAAGAAATTTCTTAGAATATTTTACTGCTAAAAATGTTACAGGTAACGCTCAGCCTCTAAGTTAGATCAGTCTAGTCAGAATGAACATTCGAGAAATTTCATGGGCTTTTATACTAAACTTCCTTCTGAAGTCATTATTATTTAACGCTAATCTGTTTTCATATTATTCTCAATGGGCTGATTTACTTTACAAAACATTTAAAGACAAAACAAATATTTTTGCTGAAGCAATGTGTAAACTGCTAAGCAAGAGAAAGCCATATTTTATTTAAACAGTATATTGACAGATCTGATGTTATCATAATCTGCCGAGTTAACTAAATATGGAATTGATATATGCCTTCCCATCACGAATTACAAAAAACATGCACATGGCGAAAATTAAAGGCTTAATATTAAAAATTAAACGTTAAGCAGAACATGACTTCATGTTTTACAACGAAGAGAGAATGTATGCAGAAAATGAACAAGATTACATTATTAAGCTAAGTCTACGAAAGTGATTATGTTGTTTAAACAGAAATAGTTAACCAGTTATAAAATAGAAAGCAAATAAAAAATGCATCTAAATTTGTGTCAGCGTTGTACAATTTTGGGTCTTATACAAAATGATTAAATATTTTACAAGGAAGTAATTCACCAATTATAAAATAGAAAGCAAATAAAATTTTTATCCAAACTCGTATCATACGGTTTTGTAATTGATATGTCAAAATGAATATATGAATAAGAATATAAGGCTTATATGGGTGTAGGAGTTATTCATTGTTCATTTCTACACACACACACACACACACACACACACATATATATATATATATATATATTATATATATTATATATATATATATATATATAATGACAGTGCGAGGTGGGTGGTAACACTACACGATTTATATAATAAAAACATTAAAAGATTGTTCTTATTATTACACTTTATATATATATATATATATATATATATATATATATATATATATGTGTGTGTGTGTAGATATATATATATATATATATATACACACACAAAATGATGGTCCGAGATGGGTGGCGAACCCCGTATCCCTTGCCTCAAATACATTTCGTCAGCGAATGTGTGTTTTTTGCTTGCTGTTTGGTGTTTGTTTGTTTGTTTGCTTGTTTGTTTTTCTTTTTTCTTTTTTAAATCTTCAAATACCTCCTGTAAAAGACCGTGAGGGCCGCATGTTAAAATGTAACTCATAAACAGTGGTGAGGAAACTCATGGGGAAATTCCCAAATAGATCCATTTCCCTCCACATTTTTTAATCGGGTTATTGAGAGTCCGAGGCAGGGTTGGTAATGAGACAGGGTACTTACTCTTAGCTTCCTTTACGAGTGTATTCAATTTTCTACTTTCTTTTTGGTTAAATTAGGTTAGGTTTCCCACACCACCCTTTGAGAGTCGCTTTTCTTCTTTCACCATTTTATTTTCTCTCACTTCCTTTCCGTTCACCTTCTTTTAGTTCACCCCCTTTCCCCTCCCCTTCATCCCCTTCCCCGCCTCGACATTTCTGCTCCCATACTAATCATCTTCTGTAACAAACAAGTTAATGCATGAATTTCGAAGAGAAAATGGAGTCAGAAGAGAAATACACGGTAATAAACAAGGAAAATAAAGTTCTTTTAACACTGTATGCATATGCAATCCACACAATAAATTGCAACCGAGCCACCACCGTTTCTTTGAAAAGGTTCCGCGCTTTTCACATATTTCATACCAGTATTCTTTTTCGCATTCCTCGCATCCCCTCAAAGATAAATAAGAATGTTCTTAAGAGAGAACGAATTTCACGCTGATTGGATTAGAGTTTGCCCGTTTTAAACCAACACGAATGGAGAGGGTGTACTGAATATTGCCCCGATTTAAATGCTGGTTTCGTCTTTCATATTGGTGTATGAATCAGAAACCAGATGCTGCGTGTACTTCCTTAACTGTGTAAAAAAATATTAGAAAGCTTCAACGCACGTGAGCACTGATATGACGCACTTTTAACCAATTTAATTTCTATTGCGCTCCGAAGATGTTTAAGTGTCCTCGAACGAACCGTCAGTAATTGGAAATGTGCCTAGAAATCACTATATAATAAAGAGATTTGATTATAATTTTTAAAGCAGAAGCCGAACCTAATTATTATTATTATTATTATTATTATTATTATTAATGTCATAATAATCATTATAAAAACTGTAAAGGTCAAACATTTATTCAACGAATGAACGACAGCATGTTTCTCAGATAATATATTTTATTACTTTTATTTTGTTTCTTCCGTAAAAATTAATTCAGTTTTTCAATACATATTCGAAATTTTTTAAGTTTTACTGATAAAACTTGGCTTCTTTGTATGTTTGTCTCTTTTTTTTTTAACGAAGCTCCCAATTTGAAAATCTATAAAAACAAAATTAAAATGCATATTCTCACTCCGTTATATTTACGTTCCGCATCATTCATTCATTCATGCATCATTCATTCATTTCACGTGTTTAATTGTGAAATTCATCCCATATATATATATATATATATATATATATATGCTTTTTAATGCAAATATACATATATATATTTGCATTGAAAAGCATAGTTCCTATGTTTCCAGTCTTTTGACTCACCTCGTATATATAATTTTATATATATATGTTAACCCCTCCGTCTATGGTCTTGGTCGGTTTGAAGTTGACGGGGGTTCTGGTTAGGCAACCGTTTTTGTTACTCTAGAGTAGCTGTACCGTATAGGGAATCGCAGTAGTTTTCTTCTATACTACTCTCCGATTTCTTCTTGTAGTGAATGGGATGATTCTGTGGAGCTTATTTAATTCTCTGAAGGTTCCCCGATTCTTCTTGTAACGTATCGGGAAATTATCACTGGTCGACAAAATCGAACTTTTTATTTGTCACATGAACAAAAATGAATGGATTTAATAGGTTTTTTACCGCTGAGTTAAAAAATGGCCTCAAAATTTTTCTATCACCCACTAATATTGAGTGAATCGAAAATGAAATTTGGACTAATTTATAGGCGTAATAGCAATATCAAAGTAGAAAATCCATATTGAATTCACCTAAAATGTGGCTACTGATGATTTACGCTTGTATTTCGCCTCTGGGCCATCCCTTGACAATGTCCAGCAGTAGTCATCCAACATGCTGGGGCTCCATTTTCTATGGTATCGCTTCTCCATCGTGAATATTTGTTTGATGAAAGCGTTCCCCATGCTCATCACTAACATCGCCTAAGTTTGTTGGGAAGAAGTCGAGATGTGACTCAAGAAAATGAATTTTCACCGACATGTTGCACCCAACGTCTTTGTAGGCCTTGAAAAGTTCTTCAACAAGTGATTCTTAATTTTCGGCCTTGAAGTTTCCGAAGAAATTTGTGTTCGCTACTTTAAATGCTCTCCAAGCTGCTCCTTCAACTTCACTTAGAGTTTCATCAAACGCGCTGTTTCTCATGATTTCTCTAATTTGCGGGACCACAAATATCCCTTCTTTGATTTTGACCTCGCTGATCCTTGGAAATTTCTGTTTCAAGTAGAGCCCCCCCCCCCCCCCCACCCCACTGCTATTTTGATCATAGCCTTAACAAAATTTTCCATTAAACCAAGTTTAATATGTAGTGGTGGCAAATAACTTTTTTTGATTAAGAAGAGGTGAACTGGTGAGATTTTTATGCCCTGGAATCAACGCTTGTCGAAGTGGCCATTGTTTCTTTGAGTAATGGCTTTCCCGTGCTCTGCTGTCCCATTCACAGAGGAAACAACAGAATTTCGTATAACCTAGTTCTAAACCAAGAAGAAGTGCAATCACTTTCAAGTCTCCACAGATATGCCAAGAGTATTTATCATATTGGATATGTTTCACAAGCAGGTGCATATTGTCGTATGATTCCTTCATATGTATGGCATGTGTTAATGGAACTGAAGCGTATTTATTTCCATTATGGAGTAATACAGTTTTTAAACTCAGCTTCGAGGAATCAATAAATATGCGCCATTCGTTTGGATCATGTTGCTGGCCAAGGGTTTGACAATTTCAGATCACAGACAAGCTCGCTCAGGTCTGCTTGGGATATTAAGTGAGGCTCTGTCGATGAACAAGATGGTTCAAACATTGGATCAACATCGTCCGTCAGTAAACCATGTTGAGCTTCGTCATTACCATTGTACATCAATTTCATTTTCATCATCTAAACTCCACGTTTCCGGTGGCCTTGGTACTGGCAAATGTTTATTATGTAAAACAGGCCTTATGGCTGATGGTAAATTTGGGTATTGTACCATATGTTTAGATTTCGCAGTAATTCCTAGTATATTTGTTAAGCAGAAATAACAATCCGTTAAATGGTCTTTCGGCTCTCTCCATATCCATGGTGAGACCCATTTAGCCAGCCTGTCAGAAGTCTTAAACACGTAATACAGCATATATGAGGTGCCCTCGTCTTGTTCTGATCCCCTACCTTGCAACCAAAATAAAGTTTGTATGCTTTTTTGACGAGAGGGGTGAAATTTCGCCTTTGAAATTTAAATGTTAACTCTCTGCACACATAACAGAAACAGTTTGGATGGTTGACACACTTGCATGGCATTCTGCATGAAACAATACGAACGCACTGACACAAAAAATGATTAAGGAAAATCACGAATAAAATGCACGATGTTCACTGAGTGAAATCAAATGAGTAACTGACAAATGAAAGTCAACAGTGACGTGTGGCAACTTATAAGCAGAGGAAGAGGAAGGGGCAGACCCCGCCCCCTTCCTATTCTCACTCAAATCCTAAATAATGTAAATTCGTGTGTCACTTTAAAACTGCGGATGATAGAAAAATTCTGTTTTCATTTTCATAATCAACGTAAAAATATCTCTGTGACAAAAACTTTTTTGACCAGTGAATTATTTTTCTCTATTTAAGAATAAGTTCTCTGAAGAGAGCAAGGATCGAAGGCGAAGACAATGATAATACTGACGGCAGATGTTGGTAAATAATTGTTACTGGTTACAGCATTTGTAAAAGGTTATTCTGGTTATCATCTGAAAAATTTTCAAAACGACTCAATTCATTATTCCATTTAGGGGCATGAAGTCCGGGTAGGATGGTCACCAGTTCCATGGCGAAATTCAAGATTTTTAAAATAGGTTTGAATTTAGTTTCAGACAGAAAGGGGTACGAGTTGTTAATTGTAATCTCAATATCATAAGGGGAACAATTTTATTCATATCTACGTCTTAAATTATACGGAGCTGTTGGTGGTCGTGTAGATGTTTGTGGTTGTGTAGATATTTGTGTTTGTGTGCGGAGTGGTCGGCCTCGCTTAGGTGGTAGTGGGGGTCGAATATTAAGCTCGGATTCTGAGTGTGTTCGTTTTTTTCGTGAAGGTTTTAATTCACGTGGTTGATGCATTTGCGGCCTGTATATAGGGTCTGTGCGTCGATCATCATTCGGTGAGGGTGGTGACGGAGGAGATGGTGGAGTTCCACTGAGTGATCCTCTAGAAGGAGTTTCTCCAGGGTCTGATTCCGATGGGACTCTCGGTTCTGGGACGTCTTCTTGTTCAGAGATTGGCTCGAGTACTGGTGGTATTACGTTACGGTGGTATTTTGTTAAGGGTAGTGGTTTCCGCGGTGACTACTTCGGATTTGTGGTCCCTGCTGGATTGGTTAATACTGGATCTTTCGAAGGATAGACGGCTCAAACGTCTAGCAGATTTTTTTGGGAAGTTGTTGTTCGGCAGCTATCTCTAAATTATCAGCGTGACTTATCTTTAGTTTGGAATGATCTCGGAGGTCGAGGATTTCGTAACGGTTCTTTCCGAGCTTTTTCATAATCCTGTATGGGCCATCCCATTTTGGGTATAATTTGCGATGAGCACTCGGCGGTTTCACGCTCTTTATGTAACACAACATACCGACGATTATAGTCCGTTGACGGGGATGACGCCTATTTTGCTCTTGTTCCATCTATTTATTTCGTTGGTCGAGGGCATATCGGATTATGTCAAAAATTTTGAAAGATCGTTCAATTACTTGCTGATTTGCTTCTGCCATCTCGGAAGGTGTTAGAATTGCTGGGTCGATTTGGCCAGGCAAATCAAAAGGTAGCCGTTTGTCGTAGTGATATAGGACGAAATGAGGGGTGTCCCCGATGGACACGTTATAGCGGTTGTTGAAGGCTGTTCGCATCATGGGGAGGGAATCATCCCATGTACGGGAGGATGCATCGACAACGTGGCGAAGGGCTTCTAAGATCTTCCGATTGTGCATTTCCACTAAGCCGTTTGCCTGCGGATGGTATGGCATAATGTGTGTGATTTTAATTTTGCACATGTTACAGAGTGACTCGAACAGTTTGGAAGTGAAACTAAGGGCGTTATCCGAAATTAGGATAGAAGGAGTAGTATGGTTTTGGATGACGCGTTTCACTAGGGCTTTTGCCACAGTTTCCGAGGTTTGGTTTGGAATGACAACTACTTCGCTGTAACGCGAGAAGTGGTCCGTAAACTCAATGATTTACTGGTTTCCCTTTGATGTTTTGGGGAATGGTCCCAGTATGTTCATTCCAGTTCTTTGCCAGGGCCGATGGCATATTGGATAGTTATGCATGGGAGCTGCGGACGGTACGTTGCCTTTATGTTTTAAAAAAGAAGGGCATTCAGTGATGTATTCATGTACCTTTTTATTCTTTTCGGGAAAATGGTATCGCTCCAAAAGACTCTTCGACTATTTTTCCGACTCTCTTCGACTATTTTTCCGACTTCTCGGCAGTGGCCGGCGGATGGTGATGGTGTCTTTCTTTCTCTCTTTCTGAATGAATTTTAACCCACGAGTGATAGGTTTTGCTACTTACTTAACCCCTTATTCTCTTCTTTTAACCCCGTACTTTCTTCTTTCTCTCAGGCTAACCTTAGAGTGGATCTTAATGTCTTTGTTAGCCTTAGCTTCTAAAGATCTGTAGATCCGGTCCCATGTGGCCATACAAAGGTAAGTCGTGACAAAGTCCGATGGCTATATCTACGAGATCTTTTGGTATTTCCACGAGGTCATTTCCATCTTCGTTCCTAAAATGTACGAACCCATCCTTTAGGTTGTACTGTTCTTTTACCTTCGATGGTTCCTTTTGTTCCAGTCGACCCCGAAGGTTCTGGGTGTGTTGTTCCTGTTGTTGGGAGTATTGCAGACACTCGTAGTCGAACACAGGAAGAGTTTCTATCTTATTCACTTGAGCGTCGGACTTGAGTCTCGACAATCCATCTGGAATAACTTGACGTTTTCCTGGTTCGTACACGATTTTTGCCGCAAAGTCTTGAATCATCAGAGCCCATCTACTCAACCGTCCTTCAAGTAGCTTGTTCCTTGAAGAGCTACGTGGGTGACTTATGGTCAGTTATGATGGTTACATCGTAGCCATAGACGATATTTCGAATTTTTTAAAGCCCAATATACCGCGAGGGCCTCTCGGTCCGTAGTGGAATAATTCCGTTGAAGTCGAGAGAGAAGCTGACTGGCATAAGCAATGGGTAATTCCACACCATCTACGTCCTGTAATAGGACGGCTCCTAGTCCATAGGATGAAACATCTATGGCTATGACAAAGGGTTTGATGTAATCGGGATATTGGAGAATGGGATGACAGGTTAGTTTACCGATTAAAGTTTCAAAAGCATGTTGGTGATCAGATTACCAATTAAATTAACATTTTTCTGGGACAAATTGGTAATGGATTTAGCAATGTTTGAAAATTGGGAGATAAAATTTCGATAGTATCCGACAAATCCAATAAATGCATGAGTGTTGTCGATGGTTTTAGATACTAGGGTACATTTCCAGTGCTTCAAGTTTGGTTGGATCAGGTTTAATTCCAGTGGATGATAGTAGAAATCTGAAATATACCAGGGATTCCTGTAAGAAGTTGCACTTTGGAAGCTTCAGTTTCAGGTGTGCTTTTCTCAAACGTGATAGCACATTCTGAAGACGTTGAAAGTGTGTTTTTATATCCGAACTATAAATGATAATATCGTCAAGATAGACGAGAGCTTCGACACCTAATAGGTCGGAAAGGACTATATTCATCAACCTAGAGAAATTAGCAGGCCCATTTCAGACTCCGAAAGGTAAAGCCTGGAATTCGTAATGGCCTCGGTTAGTGGAGAAAGCAGTCAATGCCCGAGATTCGGGACTGACCTCCATTTGCCACTAACCGGATGCTAAATCGAGGGATGAAAAGAAATTAGCTCTCCCTACGTTCAGAATTGTTTCCTGCATGTTTGGAATGGGGAAACGGTCTGGGACGGTAATGTGGTTTAGGCGTCTAAAATCTATACAAGGGCGAGATGTTCTGTCCTTTTTGGAAACAAGAATCATAGGAGCGGACCAGGGACTAGCTGAAGGGTGGATAACATCCTGTTCTAATTGGGTCTGTGGAACCCTATACGGAGGAATGAAGATGGGTTTGGAATTGGGTCCCAGCTTGATTTCGAAAGGGACCAAATTAGTTCGGTCCAGAGGATCTCCTTTTAAGGCAATCGAATCCCTATTTCTTATCAGGAAATCGAAAAGTGATTCCGGTAGTTTGGGCTGGTGACTTCTGAAGGGAGTGCTCTAGACATTTCTTATATTCTTCTCTTAATGCTGAAGGGTTTAACTCTATGGAACTGGAAACATGATTTATAGTGCTGGTGGAGAAATCTGAATTTATTTCTACTGTAGAAACAGTTACTATTCTCTGTTTTGAAGTTAATTCAATAGGGCCTTTTCCTTTGTTTAAACAAACAAAAGGAATAGCTGAATTCTGACTGTGACTAAGAGCTTGGGCAATAAGAACATCTCTTTTAAATTTACTTTTCTCTCTAATTAGAGTACGATCTGACTCTACTCGTTTTCCTTGACCGTTCACTACTCTTGCTTGGAAACAAATCTCCTCACAAGGTGCTACTGTTATATGCTTTGTAGGGCATATGAAAAATTGTTCGTCGACTAAAATTTGACTTATTGGCTGAAAAATCGTTTCAGTTGCATTTCGAATCTCAACTGGAGTTAACTGAAACTGGCTGAACTGAAACTAGCTGAGCCGGGCGTACCTGGCTATGTACTGTGGAGAGCGCAAGAAAGCAACTCTCTCCTCCTCCAAGCCAGACCTAGAGGCGGATTCACCAGCTTGACCTCCGTGTGAAGAGAGACCAACGTACGAAACAACATAAAGTTCATAAGGTAAGGTAAGGTGTGTATATATACATATATATATATATATTAATATTATTATTTTTGCTTGGGTATTTATTTTCTGTCAATTGTTTTTTCATTCAATATGTTATTGAATTTTATCTCGTATTTATTTATTTTTTTCTCAGATAGTATGGATTTACACGACGAGTTTTAATAAATAAATAATTAAATTCAATAGTGGTATCTGGGTGGAGACCTGAATGGCCATGTGGGAAGAAGTAGAGAGGTGATTGAGAGGGTGCATGGTGGTTGGGGCGTGGGAGAGAGAAATGAAGAAGGGGAAAGGGTGGTGGATTTCGCGATGGCGTTTGATCTAGCGATACCTTCTTCCAGAAAAAAGATAACCAGTTTGTGACCTATAGGAGCGGAGGAAGAGAAAGCCAGATAGACTTTCTAATGTGCAGGATATCCCATTTGGAAGAAGTTAAGAACTGCAAAGTCATAAACGGGGAAAGCGTGGCGGCGCAACATAGAATCCTGGTGATGGATTGATCGTTTAAGAGTGGTAGGAAAAGAAGGCAAGAACAGGTGACACCTAGGATAAAGTGGTGGGGACTGAAGAAAGAAGACCAGAAAAGGAAATTTGAGGAGAAGGTTTTGGAAGAAATAAGGTCGTTGGAGAGTGTACAAGAATGGTGGGAGGAGAACAGCCGGGTGATATTGAGAGTTGGTGAGGAAGTACTGGGCAAAACATCAGGTAGAAGACCCCCTGAAGATAAAGAGACGTGGTGGTGGAATGAAGAGGTTCAGGAGGTGATTAAAAGGAAGAAAGATGCTAAAAAGAAGTGGGACACATCTGGTAGACAAGAGGATAGAGAAAGCTATAGGCAGGCGAAAAAGGAGGCGAAGAAGGGAGTGGCAAGAGCCAAGGCGCAGGCGATGGATGAAGTATATAAAGAGTTGGAGACACCGGCGGGAGAGGGAAAGATCCTTAGAATAGCGAAGGCTAGGGATAAGGCGAGTAAAGATTTTACTCAAATTAAACAGGTAAAGGATGGGCAGGGAGTGGTCTTAAAGGATCAGGATAAAATCATGGATAGATGGAAGAGTTATTTTGAACATCTGTTAAATGAGGAAAACCCAAGGGTTATTTTTGAAGATGGTGTCCCAAATCAAGGGTTAACTTCAGGAGTGAGTAGGGGGAGGTGAAGGTGGCGTTGAAAGGAATGAAGAAGGGGAAGGCATTGGGACCGGATGGGATACCAGTGGAGGCGTGGAATTGTTTGGGAGATGAGGGCATAGATCTATTGTGGGATCTGATGCAGAAGATATATGAAGAAGAGGAAATGCCGGAGGAGTGGGGGGATAGTACACTCGTACCTATCTACAAAGAGAAGGGGGACATCCAGGATTGTGGAAATATAGGGGAATAAAGCTTATGTCACACACGATGAAGGTTTGGGAAAGGATTATAGAGAAAAGGTTAAGAGAAGAGACAACCGTAGGGGAAGAGCAGTTGGGTTTTATGCCAGGTAGGGAACAACTGATGCGATTTTGCACTGAGGCAGTTGATGGAGAAACACCGGGAGCGACAAAAGGGACTGCACATGGTTTTCATCGACCTAGAGAAAGCATATGATAGAGTGCCACGCCAGGAGGTTTGGAGGTGTATGAGAGAGAAAGGTGCCGGAGAAGTACGTTAGGTTGGTGCAAAGTATGTATGAAGGAGCAAGACCCAGGTTAGGAGTAGTGTAGGTGTAACGGAATGGTTCCCGTGAGGGTTGGTCTACATCAGGGATCTTCTTTGAGCCCGTACCTTTTTGTTTTGATTATGGATGTGTTGGCCCAGGGGATAAAAGATCAATCCCCTTGGTGTATGCTCTTTGCAGACGATATTGTTCTGTGCAGCAACAGAAGAGAAGTAGTAGAAAGAAAACTGGAGGAATGGAGGAGGGCTTTGAAGACAGAGGGTTGAAAATCAGCAGAAAGAAAACGGAGTACCTGAGTTCTACGAAAATCAAGACTCAGAAATTAGTTTAGAGGGAGCGAGGTTAGAGAGAGTAAGTAAGTTTACGTACTTGGGATCGACAGTGGCTGAGGACGGTGAGCTGGACACAGAAATAACACACAGAGTGCAATCTGGTTGGAAAAATTGGAAGAAAGTTTCAGGGTGTGTGTGACCGAAGAATAGGCGCAAGGGTTAAGGGAAAAGTGTATAAGACTGTGGTAAGACCGGCTATGATGTATGGGGCTGAGTCTTGGGCTATAAAGAAAGATCATGAGAAAAGACTAGATGTAACGGAGATGAGAATGCTGAGATGGATGTGCGGAGTGACAAGGCTGGATAGAGTAAGGAATGAAAGGATAAGGGGCACAACAAAGGTTGGAGAAATCTCGAGGAAGATACAAGAAAGTAGACTGAAATGGTATGGACATGTGATGAGAGGGGACGAAGATTATGTGGGTAAGAGAACGATGAATATGGAGGTGTATGGCAGGAGAAAGAGAGGCAGACCGAAGCGAAGGTGGATGGAGAAGGTGAGGGACGATTTGAGGGAGAAGGGCTTGTCGGAGGAAGAAGCCCAGGACCGGGCTGTGTGGAGGAGGCTGGTCAGAAACGCCGACCCCGCATAGAGGCGGGAACGGGCGAAGAGAAAGAAGAAGAAGTGGTATCTGGCAACCCCTCCATATATAAATAATTAAAATAAATAGTGGCAACCCCTCCATATATAACAGATGTTGGTACCCTGAGCTCTCATTATGCGTTGGCGGTACAGTTGAAAACTTGGTCTCTCTCTCTCCTTAGATTAAGGTTTACCTTCTTAGTTTAGCATAGCCCCTTTTTGGGTGAGGCCGTCCCATCTTCTCCCTCAAAGTCCCTTCCTTCATGCAACTTGGGGGTTTCGCCCTACCCCCTTGTTGCTTAACTCCCTCCCTTATTACCCCCACCCCTTCATGCAACTTGGGAGGGTCACCCCACCCCTTCATGCAACTTGGGAGGGTCACCCCACCCCTTGTTGCATAACCCCAACCCCTTTGCAATACCCCCTTTGCAACAAAACCCCCACCCCTTTGTAGCATTAAAGATATATAATTTATATATAATGCGTATATAATGTATATATAATGCACACAAATATGCTCACAAATCTAAACGGATAATGCTTAAAAATGTACATTTGAGCGACTTTTTCTCTTGTAGTCCCGTGGATTATCTCGTATTAAACACCAGATATAGTCGCCCATCATAACTTCATCCCATTTTCCCTGATATCTCCTCTCCATGGTTTGGATATCTTGGTGAAAACGTTCACCATGTTCTTCACTTACGTCACCCAAATTTGGTCTGAAGAATTCTAAATCCAAGTCCAGATAGTGTAACTTCAGGGATATTCTACAACCTAACCTTTGAAAGTGTTTGAGTAGATTTTCTACTAGCTCTTTTAGTTGTCGTTCTTATTGTTACCTAAAAATCCATGGAATACAAGCCGAAATGACTACAAGCATTTTTTTCAAGAGGTGTAATTTTTTCTTCAGACTCTTTAGATGCTGACATGGGTCTGACTTGAGGTCCAACAAATATGCTTCCCTTGATTTTAGCTTCAGAAAGTTTGGGAAACATTGAACGTATATGATAAAGAGCATCACTTTCAGAATCCAAAGCTTTGATGAATTGCTTAATAAGAGCAAGCTTGATATGCAGCGGGGGTAGCAAAATTTTGTCTGTTGGAACAAAGGCTTCGTCAAGAACATTGTGTTTGCCTGGATTAAGCTCATTTCTCACGGGCCATTCCTTTCTGACAAAGTGGTCACTATCTGCTCTGCTATCCTAAAGGCAGGGGAAACAGGAATATTTCGTGTAACCACCCTGTAGTCCAAGCAGGAATCCTAGCATTTTGAAGTCTCCACATACATCCCATCTATGTTCACTGTAATTTATTTTGTCTAGCAACTGCTTTACATTTTCATATTCTTCCTTCAATTGAACCGAATGAGTCACAGGAATAGATGGAAACATGTTCCCATTATGTACAGTAGTAGGACGCCTTTTAAACTTCTAGTTGAACTGTCAATAAACAAACGCCAATCAGCAGGGCTGTATTCAATTCCTACCTCAGCAAAAAGGCCATTCACATCACAGCAGTAGCAAAGAAAGCTCGATGCAAAACAGGGGTAGAAAGAAGCGTATCGGAAATGCCTATTCCTGTAGAAAGAGATCTTGACACTTGGATCCAAAAGATTCCACTCTTTAAGGCGGGACGTCATAATTTCTGCATTGATTTACGTAAGGTTCATATCCCTGACTAGGTCCTCTATGTCTTTCTGGTTGGGGAAATGGGGTGACGTATTGTAGCTTGCCTCGAAGTCAGCATCTTCATCTTCATCGGAGGATATTAAAGGCGTTTCTTCTATTTCCTCCATAGTGAGTGGGCATGGAATGGGTAAATCTTCATTATGGGGGACTGGGGCAATAGAAGATGGGATATTTGGATACAGTACATATTTTCGACTTTTACCTCTCTTGTAGAGTGAAATGTCTACCATGCAGAAGTAGCAATCATCGTGATGATTGGTTTGCTCCCTCCAAATGCGAGGAATAGCAAATGGCATGCCTTTTCTGGTACCTCGCAGCCATCCTTCTAATGTGGAACGGCATCTTCCACAGCAAAAGTGAGGTGCCCATTATTTAGCTTGATCTCTCATGGGCATGCCAAAGTAAGCGTGATATGCTGTACAAAACTTCGTTCCTGTGTCAATTTTGCGCTTTGCTTGGGTTGGATTGATTTAATGGCCGCAAACATAACAAAATGAATCTGCAGAGTGTCTGTAGGGCCTATTGGTAGCCATCACCATATAATTCAAATTCAAATATCTGAAAAATACAAAAAAACATTTTATAAACAGAAATAAGAAATCAAATGTGTACAAATATTTAATAATGGGCCTCAACCAATAAAAACATTACTAATAAACCCCAGTTTTGGGGACATTTTAAATTTTGCACTTGAAATTACCTTTGCTATCTCAGAAAAATGCTTTAAAATGGCGAAAAAGTAAGATTTCTAAATTTGACCATATCATAAAAACTAGTTTTCCGAGCAAAACCGATGCCAAATCTGTAATCAGCATGGCCGAAACATATAGAAAAGATCGAAAAATCAACATAGAGAAAAAATTGTTGCACAGTGTTTAATTAATAGCTCCACTGCTACATTTAAACACATGCATAGATTTGAAGACGGACACGTTGTATACAGCGTTAAGGATACTGTTTAGTGGTAGCTCCATCTTTTATTAGTTTTATGATCATGGGGGGATTGTGAGGAGACTTCTGGAGGACACAATTCGTCGGCTCAAACTCTGATATGGCTGTGAAACGGTGAGCGGTGATTGATTCAGGTGGTGAGAGAGGAAGGGGCGAAGGGGTGAATCAGTTGTCGAGTCATCCGGTTTAGACCGTGTATCGCATGTGTTGCCAGTGTGGTGGTGGTCGTAATACGAAATCGTGTACGGTTATGTTCCAACATCAAAACTTAGACTCGCATGGGGAGGTTAAATGAATATCTAATACTGTAACCCATAATACCAGATAAATGATTAGAGAAATTTTCGATCTGTGATACATGAAGCCACATAGGTTTCAAAGCTTTATCACACCCACTGCAGGGATGCGCACCAAACATTTCTTTACTAGGTTCAATAAATTCTATTAAAAATTCACACAAACCTTTAGCTATAATTTCGCTAGTCACCTTATTATGGTATATATGGATGTAGTGGTAGAAATATTTTAAATTGTCCACAAACACTATATTTGCGTTTACTAACACGGGTGCGTATTCGGTGAGATGTAGCATGACGTAATAGCTCTTGTCGTGCTGTTCATCAATGAGCCCCCACTTCACACTGGCTGTATTCTTTGACGGATCTTAAATTCTCGACATAGTCCATTACATCTTTAATATTATGAAACTTGTGACGCTGTGACCAGAATAATCATAAAGTATGTGAATATCCTGTTCGACAGCTTCGCATGATTTAAGGTATACTTAAAGGCTAGAAAAGACGGATGAATGGAAGAGCTTCGAGTATTCACAACACCTCTGGGCTTTACAGAGTATTATTTGAGGAAGGTGGAACAAGCAATATCATCTAGATAATATAATGACCTGAGGTTCAGATTCAACTTTAAGCTTTAGGTCCTCGCTCTCATATCACTCTGCCTGTTAGTACGGTAACAACATCATGCAATTAACATAACGCGTTAAGATACAGAATGAAAATAGTACTGCTAAGGGAAAAGTTCTTTCCCTAGAAATTTATATCTTTTTATTAGAAGTTACAACGATGAATTAGTCATCTGAAAATGCCAGTTTTGTATATATACTGTACATATTTATAGACAGCATATGGTATTTACAAGGTTTGGGGCTTAATCTCCCTCAAAGTACGCTCCTTTTGAAGCCACACACTTTGCCCAACGATCCTGCCACTGTTGAAAACATTTTCCGAAAGCACTTTTCGCAGCGGCCCAAAGCTGCTCCGTCGAATTTCATTTACTGGTCTCAACATCATCGAATCGGTGTCCTTTCAAGGTTTGTTTGAGCTTCGGAAACAAAAAAAGTCGCATGGAGCCAAATCCAGCGAATATGGAGGCTGCTTTGGGGGTTAGCGTTTTTCGCCAAAAATTGCTAGACAGGTTGCGACGAGTGAGATAGCCCGTTATCGTGATGAAGCATCTAGTCTCCAGCCTCCCACTTCTGCGGCCGTTCCCTCCGAACTGCTTCACGTACATGTCTCTAAACTTCAATGTAAAATTCCTTGTTAATTGTTTGTCCCTGTGGAGCATATTCATGGTGCACAACGCCTTCACAGTAAAAAAAGAAATAACATGAAGAAATCGCTGCGAAACAAAATACGTTTAACTTTATCGGCTCACTACAGTGGAATGACGCTACACAATGAAGTGGAACCGTATCAGTCAACTGATAGGGTTCCAAGCGTGACCTTGTTCTAAAAATAGGCACCCTGTCGGGATACCTTTTGAACAGACCTTATATATATATATTAGGGTGATGCAAAAGTGGGGGAGTAAAATTTTTTTGTTTCAAAGTTTTGAGATACCCTCTCATTTGGTTTAATTTGGTGGAAAAATGATCCTGGGGAAATGTCGGGTCAAAATTCGAATATTTGGAGGTCGCGCCCGCCATTTGAAAATTTGCTGATTTCCATGACACCCAGGAGGTACAGCAAGCGTCACGTTACTTTTTTTTTGAGTGGAAGTTCCCCACGAGGCCTATCATACCACCTTCCTCTTTTCCATTTGTTCATAAAACAGATACAATACAATAGATATTTATAATAGATACATAGAATGGATATACTCGTAAATTTTACTGTTGCGTCAAAGATACGAGAGTTTTCTTAGTTTTGTCCGGAAGCTTCTTCCGATAATTTGATACAACTTGCAGTAGATATTGCTTCTGTTGTTCATCATTGGTAATTAATTTGTTATAATCTTCAATCAATTTCACTCCTCTTTCAGCAATATCATTAACAACTTTCATGTGATTCACTACGTTCTTTGCAACCCAATAACTCTCATCGAGAAGCCAATCTTCTACTGGTTTGCTCAAGAACGTTGAAGACAATCCGAGTATACTGAAGAAGGACTTTGTGTTAGCAGTTACAAAATCTTCAAGCTGCTTATTGTCAATAGTTTTGATGTCTATTTGTGTCTTCTTTGGAGGATCTGGCTCCGAAGATTTTGTAAGAGCCTCCTTCATTTTTCTTTTGGTGTCAAAGCTGATTTTATCATCAAAGAAAGCCAATGCGATCAACTCTTCTGAGAGATACCACAAATGATTCTTGAATTTTTCTAAAGCAGCATTTGCTAGTTGTTCATTTGTGCTTTTGTAGCTGTGAAGATTCTTGAGAAGACTCAGATCATTTCGTGGAGCACTTGCTGCGCAGGGTGCTGAAAACCAATGCTTAATATAAATTGAAACAGAAAACCAACAAATTTCTTTTAGATTTCTTTCTTCTATTGCTGTTATTTTGAACAGACTTTTGAACATAAAGATTTTCATTGAATAAATGACTTTCGCCATCCAACGGGCTCTATGATAAGCCCCAGGCTTCCTGAATTTTATTCCAGTCGTTGGAGTACCGCCAAGCAAGATGATTGTCAGTTCCAATAACTCTCTGTAATCGTCGCGAGGTTGATCTTCATTGATTTTTCTTGCTGCAAAGTTGATGATTTCTCTTTTTCCTTTTGTGGATAATTTTCTAATTTATCGTATGAAGTTAGATTAATCTCATTCCAGTTTGTTTTGAATCTTTTGAATAACTGAATGTCAGGGCCTGATGAAGCCTGTAATGCAGGGGATACCACTGCTTCCAACATGATTTCAAGGATATGGTGTCGACAAGGACACCACAACAAATCTTTCTCCATTTTCTGTTCAATTAGGACACAAGCTCCGTTTTTACGACCTGTGTTCGATGCAGTTGTATCGAAACACATGCCTTTTACCTTATCTATTAGATTCCAATCAATGATCGCCTGATGTACTGCATTTGCAGTATCCTTTCCTGTGCCATGATCTATATTTGGCACTCCAAGCAGTTGATCTTCTCCACTGCCAGAGATTAGGACTGGCAACCGATCAACAACCTCATTCCCGGTAATGTCTTCGAGGAGTTTGCCATCCCAATGAACAATCAAGGGTTTGTCAGCTTGAAATTCTTCTTTCAAGTTTTCACTGAACTTCTTTCTTGATTTCTGTCTTGCCCTGCGAATCGATGAGTAGCTAACATTGTAATTCTCTGGATCTTTTCCAACATTTGCGATCGTTGGAATAATTATTAAAGAGGCTGATCGGTCGCTGATCTTAGCAACATCCAATGAGGAAAGCAGATTTTCATTCATAATCTTGAATTTTTTTCTTGGAAGGCCTCTTTTGGATGTTGAGGGCACTTCCAGATCTACTTCTTCTTCCGTAGATGCAGGTGAATCACTGCAGGAACTGCTGCTGCTTGCAAGAACAACTGTTTCATCAAATGCACTTGATTCATGTAACCTTTTCTTATCCATTTTTTCATGTCTCTTCGCAGCTTCCTTTCGACGTTTTTCTTCATCCTTATCAACTGCCATCATTTTACCCTTTCGACCTTCCCTTTGTAGCCGTAGAAACTCTCTATCTTCCTCAATAGTTATTAACTCGTTAGCATTTGCATGCGCAATATCAAAGAGTCCATCCAATTTTTCTTTCCATGTATTCTCTTTCTCTATTGAAAACTTCGATTTTTTTCCTTTGCTCTTCTTCAGCCCTTGCCACTCATCATACAGTTTATTTAATTTCTTCACAACATTACATTTCTGGGTTGTTGGTATTCCTGCTCTCTGCCACACTTCCAATACATCATTAACGGTTGAAGTTAATGCTTCTCTGACAGTTTCATTCTTGATATGTTTATAATTCATGAATAAGGAAATTACTTCTTTCTTTGATGGAAGCTTACTTTGATTCAATTTATCTATTTGTTGACCGATCAGCCAGATATCTGTTGAGCTTCTTGATCTCATTTTTGTCACAATTAAGATAGAGGAAATAGAAGAGAAATTGAGGCGGAGAGACTCACTGATATAGCACCTCTCCTGGACACTGCCACAAGCACACTGCGATACCGATTTCCTTAAACGCTATTTGCTCATATACGCATCACCTACCACTCTGCCTGCAGCAAACCTGCACAAAACCTGCAACCTGCAACAAACCTGCAACAAAAATAAGAACAAATTCAAAAAATTTGATTTTACTCTAATTTTTTGTAATTTTCAAATTTTCAATTGGCGGGCGCGACCTCTGAATGTTATTTGTTTGACCTGGAATTTCTCACAGGGTGTTTTTGTGACAAATTGGAACAAATGAGGGGGTATCCCTAAAAATCCACGATGGTCATGATTTGTGCATCACCCTAATATATATCTATATCAGTGATGTAGGACTGAAGTTCGGTCTCGAGAGCCTTTTTCTGGTCTCGGTCTTGATCTCGTTCTCGGGTGCTTAGGTCTCGATCTCGGTCATTGTTGTCTCGACTACATCACTGCTGAAAATGTTCGTGTTCCTCAATTGCAACGAACACTTATCTTGTTTGAAGTAGGCAGTTTACTGCTGAAAAATGTCACAAACTATGAATTTGTGAATAAATTCCGAGTAAATTTTGCAATTATCACTTGATGACCTGTTTAGAATCTTTATTTCTGAATGTGAATACAGAGCTTGGGAATTAGGCATTACTGAATATTGAATATATGCAAAAATTGCATATGGTCTCGGTTTCGGTTCGGTCTCGGCCATGGTGGTCTCGACTACATCATTGATATGTGTTATATATATATACAGAGCTGGGCAGTATTTAAATACATTTGTATTTAAATACGTATTTAAATACATTTGTGTATTTAGAACTGTATTTATAAATACATTGTTTTTCATGTATTTAAATACAGTATTTAAATACTTTAATGAGTATTTAAATACAATGTATTTAAATACTCAAAATATAAAAATGTAAATACTTTTACTGGTTTAATACACGTTCTGTACTAGCACAGTACGACGCGTCGACAGTGTAGTACAGCATGGTTCATGTTTCAACGTGTCAGTTCAATCCGTTGTGTGCCACTCTTAGTCGAAAGCGGTTGATTTCTTTATCGTGTGCGTGTCATGGCTTAGTGAATTAGTGAATGCATATGTTAAAATTTGTATGTATTTAAAATGTATTTACAAATGTATTTAAATACAATTGGTGTATTTTGTATTTAGTATCTAAATACAGTCGTAAAATGTATTTAGTATTTAGTATTTAAATACATTTCTCCCATGTATTTAGTATTTAGTATTTAAATACATTCAATGTATTTATTGCCCAGCTCTGTATATATATACACACACGGCATTATTTTTGTTTCACAATATAAATTCTTAACATACAAATCTGGATTTTTCATCTAAAATAAAGTAACAAAGCGTGTGGCTTTCGGAGAGCTATCTATCAGGATAAGTTCGTGTAACTTACATTTCGCTTGGACCATTAACGAAACCCACATTAAAGAGATTTTTTTTTATATTTAGTTAATGGAATGTATGTGTATCGTTAAGAATTCTTAAGTAAATGGGTTAGTGGTCTTACTGACCCCTAAGCAATTAGGTTCACTGCGACCATCGCTTACCCATTATGAAGATACATTCACTTATCAATATTTTTGATCGAAAAGTTAAGACGGATCAGTTTTTTTTCAATTACTTTATAGATGTTCTGGTCAGAACCATTATCCATTCCACAATGTGTGTATGCTTCCTCCGTCCAACGCGTATCAGATTGGAGTCGAGAAGGAGATGCGTTGTTGTAAAATTATATATATATATATATACATATATATTATATATATATATATATATATATTATATATATATCGGGTGGGCAAAAAAAAGGGAGACCTCGAACTTTGGCTGTAAAATCCAAAGTTATGGTCAGATTTCAATATTTTTTTCACATCCCACAACTAAGTAAATTTCCTATAAGGTAAGCGGATTTCAAAGAAACCTTATGAAAATTACGGATTTATTAAACATTTCTTTATGCCACGAATAAAACTATTAAATATTATTATCTTCTTTATTAAACAAAGCATTATTAAATTCTTATTAGACATTATTGTGTGTCTTATAAAAAAACCACGACATTTACAGGGATACGGTAACGCTACTCGAATTATATAATAAAAATATTAAGAGATTGCCTTTTATTACACTATATATATATATATATATATATATATATATACGTTAACACCTCCGTCTATGGCATTGGTCGGTTCGAAGTTGACGGGGGTTTTGGTTAGGTGGCAGCAACGGATTTGTTACTCTGGAGTAGCTGATACAGTATAGTGAATCGCAGTAGTTTTCTTCTATACTACTCTCTGATTTCTTCTTATAACGTATCGGGAAATTATTTTTCTCTATTTAAGACTAAGTTCTCTCTAACTTCCTCGATTCTTCTCATAACGGATCGGGAAATTATTTATGTCTATTTAAGACTAAATTCTTTGAAGAGGGCAAGGCTCGAAGGAGAAGACAAAGATATTTCTTAGTATATTTTACTGCTAAAAATGTTACAGGTAACGCTCAGCCTCTAAGTTAGATCAGTCTAGTCAGAATGAACATTGAAGAAATTTTATGGGCTTTCATACTAAACTCCCTTCTGACGTCATTATTATTCAATGCTAATCTGTTTTTTTTATTAATCTCAATGGGCTGATTTACTTTACAAAACATTTAAAGACAAAACAAATATTTTTGCTGAAGCAATGTGTAACCTGCTAAGCAAGATGAAGCCATATTTTATTTAAACCGTATATTGACAAATCTGATGTTATCATGATCTGCCGAGTTAACTGAAAATGGAATTGAAATATGCCTTCCCATCACGAATTACAAACAAACATGCACATGGCGAAAATTAAAGGCTTAAGATTAAAAATTAAACGTTAAGCAGGACATGACTTCATCTTTTACAACGAAGAGAGAATGTATACAGAAAATGAACAAGATTACATTATTAAGCTAAGTCTACGAAAATGATTAAGTTGTTTAAACAGAAATAGTTAACCAATTATAAAATAGAAAGCAAATCAAAAATGTATCCAAACTTGTGTCAGCGTTGTACGATTTTGGGTCTTATACAAAATGATTAAATAGTTTACCAAAAAAAATAATTCACCAATTATAAAATAGAAAACATATCAAAATTTTATCCAAACTCGGATCATACGATTTTGGACTTGATATGTCAAAATGAATATATGAATAAGAATATAAGGCTTATATGGGTGTAGGAGTTATTCATTGTTCATTTTTACAGGGCTCTTCCCTCTAGACTGATATTAATACAATAATATAACACCCTAACTAATTCTAACTAGATGATAACTAATGGTTTTTATAATACAGATTTATATACACAACATAAGTTGCGAGAATAGTCTTTTAACTACAAATATACTGAAGATAATAGCACACACAATGCTAATCCTGACGGCAGATGTTGGTAAATAATTGTTGCTGGTTACAGTATTTGTAAAAGGTTATTCTGGTTATCATCTGAAATTTTTTTTAAAAACGACTCAATTGATCATTCCATTTAGGGGCATGAAGTCCAGGTAGGATGGTCACCGGTTTAGTGGCAGAATTCAAGATTTTTACAGTATGTTTGAATTTAGTTTCAGAGAGAAAGGGGTACGAATTGTTAATTGTAATCTCAATATTATAAGGGGAACAATTTTATTCATATCTAAGTCTTAAATTATACGGAGCTGTTGTGTAGATGTTCGTGGTCGTGTAGATGTTTGTGTTTGTGTGCGAAGTGGTCGGCCTCGCTTAGGTGGTACTGGAAGTCGACCGTTAAGCTAGGATTCTGAGCGGGTTCGTTTTTTATGTGAAGGTTCTAGTTCACGTGGTTGATGTATTTGCGGCCGGTATGTAGGGTCCGTGCGTCGATCATCAATAGATGAGGGTGGTGACGGAGGAGATGGTGGAGTTGGAGGAGATGGAGGAGTTCCACTGAGTGATCCTCTAGAAGGGGTTTCTTCAGGGTCTAGTTCCGATGGGACTCTCGGTTCTGGGACTTCTTCTTGTTCAGAGATTGGCTCGAGTACGGGTGGTACCAATCTTCGTCACGGGTAGTGGTTCCTGCGGTAACCACTTCAGTTTTTTTATCCCTGCTGGATTTGTTAATACCTTGATCTTTCGAAGGATAACAGCTCGAACGCTTGGCAGATGTTTCTTGAGAAGGTGTTGCTCGGCAGGTATCTTCAAATTACACTAGGCAACAAATTTCAACTTTTTTTTTGTTACAGACACGTGAACTACTGATTCCTACTAAAGCGCTGATGCTGATTTCAGATCTGATATCAAAATTTCTCTATCACGTCCAGATTTTGTGTAACCGAAAACCCCTATTTTTCATTTTTTTCCTCACCCGCTTCTATTACGAAAGCCGTCTAAGCTACTTTTCCGTGCCACGTTTTATGTTAAGCATACTTAAATAATTAGTGAACAGGGATGTCTTTCCTCCTTTATTCTGGCTTAAGACAGACAGCGGAATTCCGCTGGCGGAGTTACCACCCCTGCGCCCAACCATCCACCCAAAGCGCGTTAGTATTTTGTTGTTACTACTGAAAGGCAAATTCCTGTTCTTAAGTGAAACTTTGGTGTGTCCTCTTCCTTTGTCGCTTGTAGGATGACGAGCTCTCCTTCTGCAGGAACCAACAATAATCTCCCATCATATTTGGGTTGAAATTACCTTGGTATCTGTTTTCCATAACTGAGATCTGTTGGTGGAAGCGCTCACCATGCTCGTCACTTACAGCCCCAAGGTTGGCCGGGAAGAAGTCAAGATGAGAATGTAAAAAATGAATTTTCAAAGACATTCTGCATCCCATTATTTCATAAGATTTAAGCATGTTTTCTACGAGTTTACGGTGGTTTTTAGCTTTGTGGTTTCCAAGAAAATTTTTGACAACTTCAACGAAAGATGTCCATGCTCCTAGTTCATTCTCATTTAGGTTAGATGGAAACGATGAGTCGTGGATGACACTGCGGATCTGTGGTCCAGTGAAAACTCCAGCTTCTAGCTTAGCATCTGTCAATATTCCTTTGAATTTATCCTTTAAATATTGGAAACCACTACCTTGATGATCCATACCCTTCACGAAATTTTTCATAAGGCCAAGTTTAATGTGAAGTGGTGGAAGATGTACTTTCTGAGGGTCAATAAGTGCTGGGTGTTTCACATTGTATTTACCAACAACATGTTCAGTTCTAGATGGCCAATCGTGTTTTTTGTAGTGGTTCTTGTCATCTCTGCTGTTCCATAGACACAAAAAGCACATATGCTTTGTGTAGCCCAACTGTAACCCAAGAAGTAATGATACAACTTTAAGGTCGCCACAAATATTCCATGTGTGGTCCTTATATTTGATGAGTCTTAGCAGCAGTTTCATCGATTCATAAGTCTCATTAAGGCCAGTTGCATGTGCTACAGGTATTGAAGGTTTTTCATTGCCGTTGTGCGGTAATACAGCTTTAAGGCTAGCTTTACTAGAGTCAATGAACAGTCTCCATTCTTTTGGATCATAGCGACAGCCAATCCCTTGCATCAGACCACTGATATCGTGGCAGAAACAAACGTTTTCTTCCTGTAAGTAAAATGATGAAAACTGCAAATGGCGATGGCGGAAATGGGAAACTTTGGTGTTTGGTTGGAGAAGATTAAATTCTTGAAGTCTTGAACCAAGCAACTCTGCCTTTTCTTTTGGTAATTCCAAATTGCGCACTAAGTCATTTAACTCCGCTTCACTTAACAAATGTGGGGAAATATTTGCATCTGGAACATATATGCCATCTTTCCCTGTTTCTATATCACTAGCAGAATCTTCAGATGAACTGCTGTCTGTTATCGTTGCTGGTGGAACTGGTGGTGGATTTGTTTCATCATGTGGTACTGGTTTCATTGCTGATTCGCAGTTTGGGTACGTGATCTTTGATTTGTTTTTCTTTGTGAAACCAGCAATCTTTGTCAAACAAAAATAACAATCATTGAAGTGATTTTTCGGCTCACGCCAAACCATGGGGACTGAGAACGGCATAGCTTTTCTTTTACCATTCATCCAAGCTATTAACATTGCATTGCACTGTGCACAGCAAATATGTGGTGCCCAGTCCCTCTGTTGGTCTCCTAACTTACAGTCAAAATAACACTTGTAGGCAAGTTTAATCTTTGTTGTTATGTTTCTACGTTGTGGCTTAGGTGTATATTGTCCACAGACAAAGCAGAAGTTGTCTGGGTGATTTACACAAGCACGTCTATTTGATGCCATTTTGAATTACCATACAATATCTGAAAAAACGTAGAAAGTAATTATTACGATGTGCAAAATAAAAAGAAATACACACCCTAGTACAAAACAAATGCTATAAAAACACACAAGTCACCACAACCTGTCACTTGCTCATCAGCAGAGAGCTTCAACAACCGTTCTGCTTGACTGTCACGTAGCGACTCAGGATAAATTTTATTTATCAAAATTGTTCGAATTTGTATATAGTTGGCAAAAAAAATTGCTTTAACCTTGAAAAGCAAGTTTCATATTACTGGCATTAAGTCGATTAAAACCAAAATCTGGACGTGGTAGAAAATTTTACTAAAAGTGATTTGCATTTTACACAAAATCTAGACGTGATAGAAAAAATCTAATTATAGATTTGAAATCAGCATACCGAAATTAGCTAGGAGCACCTATTTGGTCTTCTGTAACAAAATCTTTGTTGCCTAGTGTTATCAGCCTGAATGATCTTTAGTTTGGAATGATCCCAGAGATCGAGGATTTCGTAACGGTTCTTTCCGAGGTTTTTCATAATCCTATATGGGCCATCCCATTTTGGGTATAATTTCTTTAGGTAACATCGCATACCGACGATTATAATCCGTTGACGGGGATGACGCCTGTGTTGCTCTTCCTCCATCTGTTGGTTTCACTTGGTCTAGGGCATAGCGGATTATGTAAAAAAATTTGAAAGATCGTTCAGCTAGTTGCTGATTTGCTTCTGCCATCTCGGAAGATGTTAGAACTACTGGGTCGATTTGGTCTGGCAAATCAAAAGGTAGGCGCTTGTCGTAGTGATATAGGACGAAATGAGGGGTGTCCCCAATATATACGTTATAGCCGTTGTTGATGGCTGTTTGCACCATGGGGAGGGAATCATCCCATGTACGCGGGGATGCATTGACAATGTGGCGAAGGGCTTCTAAGATCTTTCGATTGTGCCTTTCCACAAAGCCGTTTGCCTGCGGATGGTATGGCAAAATGTGTGTTTTTAAATTTACACATGTTACAGAGTGACTCGAACAGTTTGGAAGTGAAACTAAGGGCGTTATCCGAAATTAGGATAGAAGGAGTAGTATGGTTTTGGATGACGTGTTCCACTAGGGCTCTTGCCACAGTTTCCGACGTCTGATTTGGAATGGCAAATACTCGCTGAAACGCGAGAAGTGGTCGGTAAACACAATGATTTACTGGTTTCCCTTTGATGTTTTGGGGAATGGTCCCAGTATGTCCATTTCAGTTCTTTGTCAGGGCCGTTTGCATACTGGATATTTATGTATGGGAGCTCTGGACGGTACGTTGCCTTTGTTTTAAACAAGACGGGCTTTCAGCGATGTATTCATGTACCTTTTTGTTCATTTCGGAAAAATTGTATCACTCCAAAAGACTTTGATGGTGTGATCCGGTCCCATGTGGCCATACAAAGGTGAGTCGTGCCAAAGTCCGATGGCTATATTTACGAGATCCTTTGGCATTTCCACGAGGTCGTTTCCATCTTCGTTCCTAAAATGTACGAGCCCATCCTTTAGGTTGTACTGTTCTTTTACCTTCGATGGTTCCTTTTTTTCCAGGCGACCCCGAAGGTTCTGGGTGTTTTGGTCCTGTTGTTGGGAGTATTGCAGACATTCGTAGTCGAACACAGAAAGGATTTCTATCTTACTCACTTGGGTGTCGCTCTTCAGTCTCGACAATCCGTCTGGAATAACTTGAAGTTTTCCTGGTTTGTATACCATTTTTGACGGAAAGTCCTGAATCAACAGAGCCCATCTACTCAACCGTCCTTCAAGTAGCTTGTCCTTGAAGAGATACATGATTGGCTTATGGTCAGTTTTGATGGTTACATCGTAGCCATAGACGATATTTCGGAATTTTTTCAAAGCCCAATATACCGCGAGGGCCTCTCGGTCCGTAGTGGAATAATTCCGTTGAAGTCGAGAGAAGCTGACTGGCATAAGCAATGGGTAATTCCCACCATCTACGTCCTGTAATAGGACGGCCCCTAGTCCATAGGAGGAAGCATCTGTGGCTATGACAAAGGGTTTGATGTAATCGGGATATTGGAGGATGGGATTACAGGTTAGTTTACCGATTGAAGTTTCAAAGGCATAGTGGTGATCAGATTCCCAGTTAAATTTAGCGTTTTTCTGGAACAAATTGGTAATGGATTTAGCAATGTTTGAAAATCAGGGGATAAAATTTCGATAGAATCCGACAAATCCAACAAATGCACGAGCGTCGTCGATGGTTTTGGTTACAGGGTACGTTTCCAGTGCTTCGAGTTTGGCTGGATCAGGTTTAATTCCAGTGGATGATAGTAGAAATCCTAAGTATACTAGGGATTCCTGTAAAAAGTTGCAGTTAGCAAGTTTAAGTTTAAGGTGTGCTTTTCTCAAGCGTGATAGCACATTCTGAAGTCGTTGAAAGTGTGTATTTATATCAACTATAAACGATAATATCGTCAAGATAGACGAGAGATTCGACACCTAATAGGTCAGAAAGGACTATATTCATCAACCTAGAGAAATTAGCAGGCCCATTTCAGACTCCGGAAGGTAAAACCTGGAATTCGTAATGGCCTTGGTTAGTGGAGAATGCAGTCAATGCCGGAGATTCGGGAGTGACCTCCATTTGCCACTAACCGGATGCTAAATCGAGGGATGAAAAGAAATTAGCTCTCCCTACGTTCAGAATTGTTTCCTGTATGTTTGGAATAGGGAAACGGTCTTGGACGGTAATGTGGTTTAGACGTCTAAAATCTATACAAGGGCGAGATGTTGCGTCCTTTTTGGAGACAAGAAGCATAGGAGCGGACCAGGGACCAGCTGAAGGCTGAATGACATCCTGCTCCAACATGTCCTTGATGTGTTCCTCAATATTTACTAATTGGGAATGTGGAACCCTATAGGGAGGAATGAAGATGGGCTTGGAATTGGGTTCTAGCTTGATTTCGAAAGGGACCAAATTAGTTCAGCCCAGAGGATCTCCTTTTAGGGCAATCACATCTCTATTTCTTATCAGGAAATCGAGAAGTGATTCCAGTAGTTTGGGATCCTGTAAGGCTGATGACTCCTGAAGGGAGTGCTCCACACATTTCTTATATTCTTCTTTTAATGCTGAAGGGTTTAACTCTAAGGAACTGGAAACACGATTTATAGTACTGGTTGGGAAATCTGAATTTACTTCTACTGTAGAAACAGTTACTATTGTCTGATTTGAAGTCAATTCAATAAGTTTTTTCCTTTGTTTAAAAAAACAACAGGGATAGCTGAATTATGACTATTACTAAGAACTTGGGCAATAAGAACATCTCTCTTGAAATTACTCTAATAGTTTTCCTTGACCATTTACTACTCTTGCTAGGAAACAAATCTTCTCGTAAGGTGCTACTGTTATATGCTCTGTAGGGCATATGAAAAATTATGAATCTGACTCTGGTTCGGCGATTAAAATTTGCCTTATTTGCTGAAACATCGTCTCAGTTGGATTTCGAATCCCAACTGTTGAGTTAAATGAAACTTGCTAACTGGAAACTGGCTGAGTGGAAACTGACTAACTGGAAACTGACTGACTGGAAAGAGACTGACTACTGGATCCTACTGGATTCAACGACTGGAACTGATTACTCTGGGGGCTAATTTCTGGGGCGGTTTTCCCTCTGGATGCAACCGACTGACTTGAACTGCTATAAACTGGAGTGGGTTTCCTATTTCTTTCGGAAATCCGAACTAACTGATTCACTTATCATTAAACTCTATTATTCTCATGGAGAGGGTATGTCCTATTTCTACACTTAACTAATTTTCCGGCTGGGTAAATTTCCCATTGATTCTGGTTGAAGAAATCCATACCTATTAAAATATCTGTCTGAAAGGTGGCGACTGCGTTCACAATACAGCATTTTGTGGGATATACCGTGTTACCAACTTCTAAATATAATTCAATTTCTCCATATGTAGATATGGGTGTGCCTGTAACTCCTCTGAGTTGGCAGGAAGGTGCCTTAATTTCATATTTATAATCTGTGCTCACTAGTAACTCATCTGCACATTGTTTCTTAATCAATGTCGCATGTGCTCTTGTATGTAGAAGAGTGGTTAAATCTCGGTTATCTGTGCTGCAATTTATTATTAATTCTAGTAGGTTCGCACCTATTATCCTGATGGGTAGTTCATGTGTGTATTTGGGTTTATTACTACTATTGAGGGGGAGGAGGCTGAACTGTTGCTTCCGAAGTGGGATCTAAAAAAGAAACTGAATTGACTTCTATGGGAGGATCTGAGTCATATGCTACGGGATCACCATACACTGGAGGGTCTTCTTGAAAAGTGTACTCTGGGAAAACTGATTCTTCAATGGGTACTTCTACGTACCGAACCATCCGACCTTGCTGATTATATTGGGGTCTGGACATTGGGTAATAGTGTGATTGACCTTGTGGTCGTGTTCTGTTTGGTGGGTGGTTCTGTGGAGGCTGGGAACTAACTGGTTTCTGCGAATTGGAGGGCTCTTGGAAACGTTGGTGATTTGATCTCTGGAAGTGGGGCCTGTACCCTACAGGGGCTTTGTCAGCACATTTTTGTCGGTCGCCACGGCGATGACCATGTTCATGACATTGGGAGCAATAGGGGTAATAATTGCATTGACTCATCATGTTGTTGTTGTTGTTGCTGAATGTAGTGTATGGGGGTCTCTCTACCCTTCCGGTAGCTCTGGCTAGCTAAGTCTGGTTAATGTTCCCTTGTTTTATTTATGGCTACACTTACTGGTTTGTCAATATTTAGACACTCTTGAAATTTCTTTTGAGGGGCTAAGGGTAAGTTTTGGTAAATGGTTGCTGCTACTATTAGGTTTCTTTGTTTTGAAGTGAATGTACTGTAATGTCACATGTATTTTCTGCGGCTCGGAGGGCTTCTCCTACGAGTTTATTTGTGCGTGTAATAAAATTATTTAAATCTTCATGTTCTTCTTTCTTCCACTTAGCTTGGAAGACAGCTTCTAAAGTGGCTAAGTGTTGTGCAAATGTTATTTTTTTTAAAAATTCTAATAAGTTTTGTTTAAAATTGTCCCACGTTGTAGTTTCGCTAATGGATGGGACGTAGCTAACTGTATCAAGGGCATTCCCCTCTTTAGGGTCAATAAACCTTTTAGCTTCCATAATCTTTATATCATCATATGTGATGTTTTCGCGTAAGAAATGCTGTTCTAGAGACTCAATCCAAGGTCTTACGCGTGGTTCAACAAAGTTATTATCTATGGTTCCATAAAAAATTAGAACAGTATGGGGAAGGTTTACAAGTCTACCTAAGTTAATGTGTTTTGGGACAGCGGTTTGAGACATGTCGGCTTTTGCTTGAGCTGAAGTTTGTGTGTTTGGAAATATGCTTGAAGGGCGAGGGGTAGGTGGAAAAATGGGTGTTGGGGAATTTTCAATGTCAGAAAGCGCACCGTCTGAATCGCTCATATGTGAAGGTACTGTTAATGTATTCTAATTTGGTTTGCTTGACCGATCTTAATCTATGAAATGATCACTTGAGCGGCTTTCCTAACTACTCTATCTAAGAAATACACAAATAAATAAATGCACAACAATTTTTCTAACAATGAAAAATAAAAAAAAAGAATGTCAACAAAAAAATAATAAAAATGTAAACAAAATTTCACTCGAATGTACGTGAATGTGCGGTAATATTATGATTGGCACATAAAATAAAATGATCCTATACTGACTATAATAGTGAAAATAACTCGGTTTCAATAAAAAGATGTATTACTGGTGCATGGACTGTTCACTGTGTTTTTTGTTAATTCTGGCTTGATACTAATTATTAACTTTTAATAATACTAACTTCTCAAAATTTTTTAAAAAGGATCTGTACTTAGCAAGATTCCAACTGTGAAATTCTTGGAGACGTGTCCTGAAGACATGTCTTGCTGGCCACTTGTTCCTGGATGAAGAATGGGCGTGGAGAACTTGGAGTCGTGACACGCCAGTCAACTGAGTGTTGGTTCTAGTTCCAGGATTTGGAAGACTTGAAGAATCCTGGCAAGGTCGCCAGTTTTTAACCCCTCCGTCTATGGCATTGGTCAGTTCGAAGTTGACGGGGGTTCTGGTTAGGTGGCAGCAACGGATTTGTTACTCTGGAGTAGCTGATACCGTATAGGGAATCGCACTAGTTTTCTTCTATACTACTCTCCGATTTCTTCTTATAACGTATCGGGAAATTATTTTTCTCTATTTACGACTAAGTTCTCTGAAGGTTCTCTCATTCTTCTTATAACGTATCGGGAAATTATTTATCTCTATTTAAGACTAAATTCTTTGAAGAGGGCAAGACTCGAAGGAGAAGACAAAGATATTTCTTAGTATATTTTACTGCTAAAAATGTTACAGGTAACGCTCAGCCTCTAAGTTAGATCAGTCTAGTCAGAATGAACATTCGAGAAATTTCATGGGCTTTTATACTTAACTTCTTTCTGACGTCATTATTATTAAATGCTAATCTGTTTTTATATTATTCTCAATGGGCTAATTTACTATCCAAAACATTTAAAGACAAAACAAATATTTTTGCTGAAGCAATGTGTAAACTGCGAAGCAAGAGGAAGCCATATTTTATTTAAACGGTATATTGACAGATCTGATGTTATCATGATCTGCCGAGTTAACTAAACATGGAATTAAAATATGCCTTCCCATCACGAATTACAAAAAACATGCACATGGCGAAAATTAAAGCCTTAAGATTAAAAATTAAACGTTAAGCAGGACATGACTTCATCTTTTACAACGAAGAGAGAATGTATGCAGAAAATGAACAAGATTACATTATTAAGCTATGTCTACGAAAATGATTAGGTTGTTTAAACAGAAATAGTTAACCAGTTATAAAATAGAAAGCAAATCAAAAGTATATCTAAATTTGTGTCAGCGTTGTACGATTTTGGGTCTTATACAAAATGATTAAATATTTTAAAAGGAAGTAATTCATCAATTATAAAATAGAAAGCAAATCAAAATTTTATCCAAACTCGTATCATACGATTTTGGACTTGATATGTCAAAATGAATATAGGAATAAGAATATAAGGCTTATATGGGTGTATCAGTTATTCATTGTTCATTTCTACACACACACACACACACACACACACACATATATATATATATGTATATATATATATATATATATATATATATATATATACATACCCACACACATATATATACAGTATATATATATATATATATATACCCCCGCACACATATATATATATATATATATATATATATATAATGACAGTGCGAGGTGGGTGGTAACACTACACGATTTATATAATAAAAACATTAAGAGATTGTTCTTATTATTACACTTTATATATATATATATATATATATATATATTATATATATATATATATAATATATATGTGTGTGTGTGTGTGTGTGTGTGTGTGTGTAATATATATATATATACACACACAAAATGAAGGTCCGAGATGGGTGGCGAACCCCGTATCCCTTGCTTCAAATACATTTCGTCAGCGAATGTGTGTTTTTTGCTTGCTTGTTTGGTGTTTGTTTGTTTGTTTGCTTGTTTGTTTTTCTTTTTCTTTTTTAAATCTTCAAATACCTCCTGTGAAAGACAGTGAGGGGCGCATGTTAAAATGTAATTCACAAACAGTGGTGAGGAAACTCAAGCAGAAATTCCCAAATAGATCCATTTCCCTCCACAGTTTTGAATCGGGTTATTGAGAGTCCGAGGCGGGGTTGGTAATGAGACAGGGAACTTACTCTTAGTTTCCTTTACGAGTATATTCAATTTTCTACTTTCTTTTTGGTTAAGTTAGGTTAGGTTTCCACAGCACTCTTTGAGAGTCGCTTTTCTTCTTTCACCATTTTATTTTCTCTCACTTCCTTTCCGTTCACCTTCTTTTAGTTCACCCCCTTTCCCCTCCCCTTCATCCCCTTCCCCGCCTCGACATTTCTGCTCCCATACTAATCATCTTCTGTAACAAACAAGTTAATGCATGAATTTCGAAGAGAAAATGGAGTCAGAAGAGAAATACACGGTAATAAACAAGGAAAATAAAGTTCTTTTAACACTGTATGCATATGCAATCCACACAATAAATTGCAACCGAGCCACCACCGTTTCTTTGAAAAGGTTCCGCGCTTTTCACATATTTCATACCAGTATTCTTTTTCGCATTCCTCGCATCCCCTCAAAGATAAATAAGAATGTTCTTAAGAGAGAACGAATTTCACGCTGATTGGATTAGAGTTTGCCCGTTTTTAAACCAACACGAATGGAGAGGGTGTACTGAATATTGCCCCGATTTAAATGCTGGTTTCGTCTTTCATATTGGTGTATGAATCAGAAACCAGATGCTGCGTGTACTTCCTTAACTGTGTAAAAAAATATTAGAAAGCTTCAACGCACGTGAGCACTGATATGACGCACTTTTAACCAATTTAATTTCTATTGCGCTCCGAAGATGTTTAAGTGTCCTTGAACGAACCGTCAGTAATTGGAAATGTGCCTAGAAATCACTATATAATAAAGAGATTTGATTATAATTTTTAACGCAGAAGCCGAACCTAATTATTATTATAATTATTATTATTATTATTATTATTATTTATGTCATAATAATCATTATAAAAACTGTAAAGGTCAAACATTTATTCAACGAATGAACGACAGCATGTTTCTCAGATAATATATTTTATTACTTTTATTTTATGTTTCTTCCGTAAAAATTAATTCTGTTTTTCAATACATATTCGAAATTTTTAAAGTTTTACTGATAAAACTTGGCTTCTTTGTTTGTTTGTCTCTTTTTTTTTTTTAACGAAGCTCCCAATTTGAAAATCTATAAAAACAAAATTAAAATGTATATTCTCACTCCGTTATTTTTATGTTCCGAGAATCACATTTATCAGTAAGGAAACACGAATTTTTTGGAAAGTAAAAAAGGGAATAAAGTTGGAAGCTTGTAGGTAGTGCACCCAAAAAATTGGTATTGAAAAGGAATAAAAATTTATTAGATTTGATGTAGAATTTTTTTAAAAATATGAACTGAAGAAGATTTCTTCACAGATGCAACTTAGAAACGATATTGAGAATGTGTTTTAGTAACTGTCTCCTTTACACTCATTACAAAATTCTTTAAATCAAATAGAATCTTAATGAATTTTTTTTCATTAATATATTCGTATGAATGCGCTTTACAAAATTTACTTGAGTGTGGGACTCGAACACGTTTTGTCTGGTTTCGGAGTAAGTACGCTTCCGATCGCACCAGCCAGAACCTCGAAAAAGTTTGCTCAAGCGAGACCAATATTTACGATGTTATTGTACTTAAAATGTTCTCAGCGAGTTTTATGACAGAATTTTTTAATAAAGTCAGGTGTACCTGTATATACATTGAGCAGCAGAAAAATCGGACCACTTGGAATATCGCGAAAAGCAAAAAAGTGGGCAAGCTTCTGTTTATAAAAGTTTTAAAATTCGAAAATATAGTTTATGAGGCAACCAAATAACGAGAAAACACCTCGTCAGGGAATTCCCTGACGAGGTGTAAAGTAACACGTGAAAAATATTTATGATGAATAAAACCACGAAGGAAAGGAAACACAAAAAGGTGCTCAAGCGCTTTCGTCTAATGACATCCTCAGGAACACTGAAGTACATAAAAGGTTACGGCCTATATATAGGTTACAGAAAGAAAAAAATAAATAAATAACATACATACACACAAACATATATATATATATATATATATTATATATATATATATATATATATACACTACACACATACATATATATATACAGGGTGGGCCGTAAGTTTCCATACATAGGAAAAATAAACATTTTGTTATGGACAACCATTTTTATTTATATAATATGCTCTACATGGTTGCCATTGTTTTGAAAACACATTTCAATACGTGTTCCCCACTGTTGATGAACACGCATTAGCACAGTTGACGTTATGCTTGTAATGGCGTTGGTGATACGTTCCTTTAGATGATTTATGTCTCGTATCTTTTCTTGATACACCATGGCCTTCAAGTGCCCCCAAAGATAGAAATCAAGGGGGGTGAGATCTGGGGATCTGGGAGGCCACTCCACAGGACCACGCCGACAATCCAGCATCCGGAAACTGCTGATCCAAATACCGACGCACGTGAAGACCATAATGAGGTGGAGCTCCATCTTGCTGGAAGTAAACTGGGAAGTTACCTTCCTCGTTTAGCAGGGATGGGAAAATCTCTTCTTGCAACATGTTAAGATACCTTTCGGCATTAAGATTTCCACTGACAAAAATTGGTCCAATAATTCTGTCACCCCATATCCCGGCCCACACCATCACTTTACCGGCACCTTGCATCTTCGTCGGACTCAGCCAGTTAGGGTTAGCATTACTCCAATAACGTATGTTTTGCCGATTAACCTCTCCATTGACGTAAAAATTTGCTTCATCAGTAAACAAGATCTTACGTCAAACGCATATTCTTAGGGTATCTGAAACATAAAAACAAACGTTTAATTTTTCCTATGTATGGAAACTTACGGCCCACCCTGTATATATATATATGCAATAAACGGAGAAGTAAAAATAAAAATTAAAAATTAGAGGATTAACAAAGAAGCACACAGATTTGTAAGGAAAAATATCGATTTTTAGCACAAGATCAAATGAATTATAAAAATACAAATTTATACTGGAATTCTGCCCGGGTTTTAACACTTTGCCTTTTAGAGTCAAGTTTCGATATATATAAAAATAAAATGAAGATTAAAAGTTAATAAAGTAGCCTACAAGTTTACCAAAGATTTAGCGTCCTACCCTTTTTATCTAAATTTGTTTTGAAGGAATTCAAAACAACAGGATCGAGTTGAAAAAGACCTTTGCTTATGTTGAAGTTATTTGAAAGTTGGATAATGGCAGACTCAAGAATATTTCTATTAACAATGTTGCTAGAATGAAATAAAACTGAAGCATTATTCCAATCAATACAGTGGGATAACTCTGACAAATGGACAAAAAGAGCACTGGACAACTGTCCTGTTCTAACGGAATATTGATGCTGTTTTATACGTGTGTGCAAATCCTTTCCCGTCTGACCTATGTAAAAGGAATCACGTTGTTTACACCCAATTTTATAGATAATGCCTGAATTATTGGTAGGGCAATTTTTTACTATGATATTTTTCACAATATTGTTATATGAAAATACTACATTAATATCCAAAAGTTTAAGTACATTAGCAATGCCTAAAAAGCCCGGGAAAAATGGAAGTACTAAAATATTTTTTGACAAAGTACGTGTTATTATTGACACGATAGAAAGTTCGTTTTGCCTTGTTGAGACAAGATTCCATAAACGCAGATGGGTAACACAGATCACTTCCAATACCGTTGATTTTTTCTAATTCGGCATCGATGTATTCCGGACTGGCGATCCTAAGGGCGCGGAGAAACATTGATGAAAAAATGGCCTTCTTAGTGGGGGTGTCATGTCCCGAGTAAAAGTGTACGTAGGACAAATTGTTTGTTGTTTTCCGATAGATACTAAACTTAAAACCTGGGCTTTCCCTATGTACACGCACATCCAAAAATGGGATTGAATTGTCTTGTTCCACTTCTAAAGTAAACTTAATGGAAGGGACTTGATCATTTAACTGAAGGAGGAAGTTATCCAGGTCACGATTCATGGGCCAGATACACAAAATATCGTCGACGTACCGCAACCAAGGGATGCCAACCCTCAGGATTCTCGGAATGTAAGTAATTTCGAAAAACTCCATATAAATATTGGAGAGGAGGGGCGATAAGGGGTTGCCCATGGCCATCCCAAACACTTGTTGATAATACTCGTTATTGAAAGTGAATTTACAGTCTTTGATGCAAAGCTTAATAAGTTCCAAAACAATGTGTGAAGGTAGTGGCAGGTCATACTTATGTAATTCTTGGGAGAGAAAGTCAAGCATATCATCAATCGGCACTTTTGTAAACAATGAACAAACGTCAAAACTGATCAATCTATCGTTAGTTTCAATACGTGCATTATTCAATTTTTCAGTAAGATCCATGGAATTTTTTACATGTGAATCAGAGATAGTTCCGAGAATGGGGGACAAGACTTTGACAAGCCATTTGGAGAGTTTATAAGTAATAGAGCCCACCGAGCTAATAATAGGGCGCATAGGGTTGCCAGGTTTGTGGGTTTTAATAAGACCGTAAAGGTAGGGCAGAGAAGGTGAAGTGGACATGAAAAGCGGAATTAAGTCCTTATGATCTTTGAGAATGCGTTTCAAGCCACTATTAAATGATTTGATGACGTCATCCTGCGGGTTCTTCCTAAGTTTGCTGTATGTGGCGGGGTCCTGGAGAAGCTCGTTCATCTTTCCGATGTAGTCCACTTTGTCCATAATAACTATGGTGTTAGCCTTGTCTGCTTTAGTAATATGGAGCTCCCCATCTTTTTTTAATTGTGAGAGGCCATCGCGAAAACGTTTAGGAAAGTTATCTTCGTAATTACCATTCGCCGCACTATAAACGAGGCCTTTAACTATGTTAAACAAATACTGAGGGAGATTACACTGTTTTTCAAAACACGCGAGACTGTAACAAATTTGTAAAGCCGAAGGTTTTTTAACAATAAAAAAGGACATACCATATCCAAGGGCACTTTTTGCATCGTCACTAATGTTTTTCGAAGAAAGGTTCAAAACACACTTTGAGCTTGCTTTTTTACTCCACTGACTATTTCGAATGAGACTTTTAATTTTCCGATCCAAAATGTTACGAAGTGTAGTTCTCCGACACAACTCGTAAATTTCATCAAACAAAGGTTGGATCCACGGTTGGGGAATAACGGTTACAAAATTATGTTTGGCGATGTTTAAATTTTTGAAGGCGGACCACTCATTTTGTCTGGTGACTTCAATATGTTTCTTTAAAATTAATCTGCTGAAGTTGTTGAACGGATGGTCGTCAATTTGTCTGAGGCGAATCGGAAGCAGGGATTTGGGAAGACCTTGCTCCTCTACGTAGACAGTTAGTAAGAAACTTTCGTCGGATACGAATTGCATGCCCCTTCATTAAGGTAGAAGAAAACACGGACACAAACGGAGACAAGAGAGGTACGTCGACGATATTTTGTGTATCTGGCCCATGAATCGTGACCTGGATAACTTCCTCCTTCAGTTAAATGATCAAGTCCCCTCCATTAAGTTTACTTTAGAAGTGGAACAAGACAATTCAATCCCATTTTTGGATGTGCGTGTACATAGGGAAAGCCCAGGTTTTAAGTTTAGTATCTATCGGAAAACAACAAACAATTTGTCCTACGTACACTTTTACTCGGGACATGACACCCCCACTAAGACGGCCATTTTTTCATCAATGTTTCTCCGCGCCCTTAGGATCGCCAGTCCGGAATACATCGATGCCGAATTAGAAAAAATCAACGGTATTGGAAGTGATCTGTGTTACCCATCTGCGTTTATGGAATCTTGTCTCAACAAGGCAAAACGAACTTTCTATCGTGTCAATAATAACACTCGTACTTTGTCAAAAAATATTTTAGTACTTCCATTTTTCCCGGGCTTTTTAGGCATTGCTAATGTACTTAAACTTTTGGATATTATGTAAACAATGTGATTCCTTTTACATAGGTCAGACGGGAAAGGATTTGCACACACGTATAAAGCAGCATCAATATTCCGTTAGAACAGGACAGTTGTCCAGTGCTCTTTTTGTCCATTTGTCAGAGTTATCCCACTGTATTGATTGGAATAATGCTTCAGTTTTATTTCATTCTAGCAACATTGTTAATAGAAATATTCTTGAGTCTGCCATTATCCAACCTTCAAATAACTTCAACATAAGCAAAGGTCTTTTTCAACTCGATCCTGTTGTTTTGAATTCCTTCAAAACAAATTTAGATAAAAAGGGTAGTTCGCTAAATCTTTGGTAAACTTGTAGGCTACTTTACATTATTAATCTTCATTTTATTTTTATATATATCGAAACTTGACTCTAAAAGGCAAAGTGTTAAAACCCGGGCAGATTTCCAGTATAAATTTGTATTTTTATAATTCATTTGATCTTGTGCTAAAAATCGATATTTTTCCTTAGAAATCTGTGTGCCTCTTTGTTAATCCTCTAATTTTTAATTTTTATTTTTACTTCTCCGTTTATTGCATATATATATATATATATGTATGTGTGTAGATATGTATATATATATATATATATATATATATATATATATATATATATATATATATATATATATACAGGGCGTCCCCAAAAAATGTATACACACTTTAACAGCTGATAGCTCAATTGATGTTTCTTTCTTTCCAAGTTAAACCCATTAGAATTAATAATGGCAGTCAGACTAAGCTTTGAACAAAGGAAATTCATTCTAAAATGCTACTGGAAGTGTGAAAACGCAGTTGAAGTGCAAAGACAGTTTCGGAGGGAGTTTCAAACAGATCCACCAACGCGACTTACCATCACTCGAATTAGAGATAAGTTTGAAGCCGATGGAACTGTTCAGAATGTCCACAAGAAGCGTTCCGGAAGACCACGGACATCGACAAGCCCCACAAAGCAAGAAAGAGTACTGGAAACGTATCACCAAAGTCCAAGAAAATCTGTGCGGCAAGCGAGTCGTGAGGTAGGAATTTCAGAATCGTCTGTCCAACGCATTTTGAAGCGCTGTCAATGGAAAAGTTACATTCCAAGATTAGTCCATGCTATTAATGAAGATGATCCGGACCGAAGAGTGGAGTATTGCGAGTGGTACTTGGCACGATGTGGATGTGGATTGGACGAAGGGGTTTCGTAGAATACCCTCCGCGTTCACCAGACCTCACACCACTAGACTTTTTTTATGGGGATACTTAAAAGACAAAGTCTACGCGATAAAACCTGCAACAGTCGCTGAATTGAGAGCAGCCATTGAACGAGAATGCACACAAATACCAAACGAAATGTTTTGTGATGTTTGCGATTCCATTGCTTCGCGTTATCAGCAGTGCCTGGACCAGAACGGACGTCAGTTTGAAAACAGGCGTTGACAAAACAATTAAATAATGTCTGTAGATTCTATTACATTTTGAAAATGAAATGTATTTTAATAAACACTGCCTTTATAAGTATTTAAAGTGTGTATACATTTTTTTGGGACGCCCTGTATATATGTTTGTGTGTATGTATGTTATTTATTTATTTTTTTCTTTCTGTAACCTATATATAGGCCGTAACCTTTTATGTACTTCAGTGTTCCTGAGGATGTCATTAGACGAAAGCGCTTGAGCACCTTTTTGTGTTTCCTTTCCTTCGTGGTTTTATTCATCATAATTATATATATATATAATGTTAACCCCTCCGTCTATGGCCTTGGTCGGTTCGAAGTTGACGGGGGTTTTGGTTAGGTGGCAGCAACGGATTTGTTACTCTGTCAGTAGCTGGTACCGTATAGGGAATCGCAGTAGTTTTCTTCTATAATACTTTCCGATTTCTTCTTGTAGAGGATGGGAGGATTCTGTGGAGCTTATCTAATTCTCTGAAGGTTCCCCGATTCTTCTTGTAACATATCGGGAAATTATATCACTGGTCGACAAAATCGAACTTTTTATTTGTCACATGAACAAAAATGGGTGGATCTTATAGGTTTTTTACCGCTGAGTTTAAAAATGGCCTCAAAATGTTTCTATCACCCACCAATATTGAGTGAATCGAAAATAAAATTTGGACTAATTTATAGGCGTAATAGCAATATCAAAGTAGAAAATGCATATTGAATTCACCTAAAATATGGCTACTGATGATTTACGCTTGTATTTCGCCTTTGGGCCATCCCTTGACAATGTCCAGCAGTAGTCATCCAACATGTCGGGGCTCCACTTGCCCGGGCATCGCTTCTCCATCGTGAATATTTGTTGATGAAAGTGTTCCCCATGCTCATCATTAACATCGCCTAAGTTTGTTGGGAAGAAGTCGAGATGTGAGCCAAGAAAATGAATTTTCAACATGTTGCACCCCACGTCTTTGTAGGCCTTGAAAAGTTCTTCAACAAGTGACTCTTAATTTTCGGCCTTGAAGTTTCCGAGGAAATTTGTGTTCACTACTTTAAATGCTCTTGAAGCTGCTCCTTCAACTTCACTTAGAGTTTCATCAAACGCGCTCTCTCATGATTTCTCTAATTTGCGGGACCACAAATGTCCCTTCTTTGATTTTGACCTCGCTGATCCTTGGAAATTTCTGTTTCAAGTAGAGACCCCCCGCCACTGCCATTTTGATCCATAGCCTTAACAAAATTTTCCATTAAACCAAGTTTAATATGTAGTGGTGGCAAATAACTTTTTCGGATTAAGAAGAGGTGAACTGGTGAGATTTTTATGCCCTGGAATCAACGCTTGTCGAAGTGGCCATTGTTTCTTTGAGTAATGGCTTTCCCGTGCTCTGCTGTCCCATTCACAGAGGAAACAACAGAATTTCGTATAACCCAGTTGTAAACCAAGAAGAAGTGCAATCACTTTCAAGTCTCCACAGATATGCCAAGAGTATTTATCATATTGGATATGTTTCACAAGCAGGTGCATATTGTCGTATGATTCCTTCATATGTACGGCATGTACTAATGGAACTGAAGGGTATTTATTTCCATTATGGAGTAATACAGTTTTTAAACTCAGCTTCGAGGAATCAATAAATAGGCGCCATTCGTTTGGATCATGTTGTTGGCCAAGGGTTTTCATGAGAGGGTAGAAAGTTTCTTTGATGCTTGCGGTAAAAAGATATTTTAGTGCCTTTTTCTTGAAGATTCTAACCTTTCAACCTGGAAGCCGAAAGTTCGGATTGATCTTTTGACAATTTCAGATCACAGACAAGCACGCTCAGGTCTGCTTGAGATATTAAGTGAGGCTCTGTCGATGAACAAGATAGTTCAAACATTGGATCAACATCGTCCGTCAGTAAACCATGTTGAGCTTCGTCATTACCATTGTACATCAATTTCATTTTCATCATCTAAACTCCACGTTTCCGGTGGCCTTGGTACTGACAAATGTTTATTATGTAAAGCAGGCCTTATGGCTGATGGTAAATTTGGGTATTGTACCATATGTTTAGATTTCGCAGTAATGCCTAGTATATTTGTTAAGCAGAAATAACAATCCGTTAAATGGTCTTTCGGCTCTCTCCATATCATCGGAACAGCAAACGGCATTTGACGAGACCCATTTAGCCAGCCTGTCAGAAGTCTTAAACACGTAATACAGCATATATGAGGTGCCCACGTTTTGTTCTGATCCCCTACCTTGCAACCAAAATAAAGTTCGTATGCTTTTTTGACGAGAGGGGTGAAATTTCGCCTTTGAAATTTAAGTGTTAACTCTCTGCACACATAACAGAAACAGTTTGGATGGTTGACACACTTGCGTGGCATTCTGTCATGAAACAATACGAACGCACTGACAAAAAAATGATTAAGGAAAATCACGAATAAAATGCACAATGTTCACTGAGTGAAATCAAATGAGTAACTGACAAATGAAAGTCAACAGTGACGTGTGGCAACTTATAAGCAGAGGAAGAGGAAGGGGCAGACCCCGCCCCCTTCCTATTCTCACTCAAATCCTAAATAATGTAAATTCGTGTGTCACTAAAACTGCGGGTGATAGAAAAATTCTGTTTTCATTTTCGTAATCAATGTAAAAAATTACACATAGTTCAAGTAAAAATATCTCTGTGACAAAAACTTTGTTGACCAGTGAATTATTTTTCTCTATTTAAGACTAAGTTCTCTGAAGAGAGCAAGGATCGAAGGCGAAGACAAAGATAATACATACATAAGACAATGATAATACTGACGGCAGATGTTGGTAAATAATTGTTACTGGTTACAATATTTGTAAAAGGTTATTCTGGTTATCATCTGAAAAATTTTCAAAACGACTCAATTCATTATTCCATTTAGGGGCATGAAGTCCAGGTAGGATGGTTACCAGTTCCATGGCGAAATTCAAGATTTTTATAATAGGTTTGAATTTAGTTTCAGACAGAAAGGGGTACGAGTTGTTAATTGTAATCTCAATATTATAAGGGGAACAATTTTATTCATATCTACGTCTTAAATTATACGGAGCTGTTGGTGGTCGTGTAGATGTTTGTGGTTGTGTAGATATTTGTGTTTGTGTGCGGAGTGGTCGTCCTCGCTTAGGTGGTAGTGGGGGTCGAACATTAAGCTCGGATTCTGAGTGTGTTCGTTTTTTTCGTGAAGGTTCTAATTCACGTGGTTGATGCATTTGCGGCCTGTATATAGGGTCTGTGCGTCGATCATCAATCGGTGAGGGTGGTGACGGAGGAGATGGTGGAGTTCCACTGAGTGATCCTCTAGAAGGAGTTTCTCCAGGGTCTGATTCCGATGGGACTCTCGGTTCTGGGACGTCTTCTTGTTCAGAGATTGGCTCGAGTACTGGTGGTATTACGTTACGGTGGTATTTTGTTAAGGGTAGTGGTTTCCGCGGTGACTACTTCGGATTTGTGGTCCCTGCTGGATTTGTTAATACCTGGATCTTTCGAAGGATAGACGGCTCCAACGCCTGGCAGATGTTTTTTGGGAAGTTGTTGTTCGGCAGCTATCTCTAAATTATCAGCGTGACTTATCTTTAGTTTGGAATGATCTCGGAGGTCGAGGATTTCGTAACGGTTCTTTCCGAGCTTTTTCATAATCCTGTATGGGCCATCCCATTTTGGGTATAATTTGCGATGAGCACTTGACAGTTTCACGCTCTTTATGTAACACAACATACCGACGATTATAGTCCGTTGACGGGGATGACGCCTATGTTGCTCTTGTTCCATCTATTTATTTCGTTGGTCGAGGGCATATCGAATTATGTCAAAAATTTTGAAAGATCGTTCAACTACTTTAGTTGCTGATATGCTTCTGCCATCTCGGAATGTGTTAGAATTGCTGGGTCGATTTGGCCAGGCAAATCAAAAGGTAGCCGTTTGTCGTAGTGATATAGGACGAAATGAGGGGTGTCCCCGATGGACACGTTATAGCCGTTGTTGAGGGCTGTTTGCACCATGGGGAGGGAATCATCCCATGTACGGGAGGATGCATCGACAACGTGGCGAAGGGCTTCTAAGATCTTCCGATTGTGCATTTCCACTAAGCCGTTTGCCTGCGGATGGTATGGCACAATGTGTGTTTTTAATTTTGCACATGTTACAGAGTGACTCGAACAGTTTGGAAGTGAAACTAAGGCCGTTATCCGAAATTAGGATGGAAAGAGTAGTATGGTTTTGGATGACGTGCTCCACTAGGGCTCTTGCCACAGTTTCGGAGGTCTGGTTTGGAATGACAACTACTTCGCTGTAACGCGAGAAGTGGTCCGTAAACACAATGATGTACTGGTTTCCCTTTGATGTTTTGGGGAATGGTCACAGTATGTTCATTCCAGTTCTTTGCCAGGGCCGTCGGCATATTAGATAGTTATGCATGGGAGCTGCGGACGGTACGTTGCCTTTATGTTTTAAACAAGACGGGCATTCAGCGATGTACTCATGTACCTTTTTATTCTTTTCGGAAAAATAGTATCGCTCCAAAAGACTCTTCGACTATTTTTCCGACTCTCTTCGACTATTTTTCCGACTTGTCGGCAGTGGCCGGCGGATGGTGATGGTGTCTTTCTTTCTCTCTTTCTGAATGAATTTTAACCCACGAGTGATAGGTTTTGCTACATACTTAACCCCTTATTCTCTTCTTTTAACCCCTTACTTTTTCTTTCTCTCGGGCTAACCTTAGAGTGGATCTTAGTGTCTTTGTTAGCCTTAGCTTCTGTAGATCTGTAGATCCAGTCCCATGTGGCCATACAAAGGTGAGTCGTGACAAAGTCCGATGGCTATATCTACGAGATCTTTTGGTATTTCCACGAGGTCATTTCCATCTTCGTTCCTAAAATGTACGAACCCATCCTTTAGGTTGTACTGTTCTTTTACCTTCGATGGTTCCTTTTGTTCCAGTCGACCCCGAAGGTTCTGGGTGTGTTGTTCCCGTTGTTGGGAGTATTGCAGACATTCGTAGCCGAACACAGGAAGAGTTTCTATCTTATTCACTTGAGCGTCGGACTTGAATCTCGACAATCCATCTGGAATAACTTGACGTTTTTCTGGTTCGTATACGATTTTTGTCGCAAAGTCTTGAATCAACAGAGCCCATCTACTCAACCGTCCTTTAAGTAGCTTGTTCCTTGAAAAGCTACGTGGGTGGCTTATGGTTAGTTTTGATGGTTACATCGTAGCCATAGACGATATTTCGGAATTTTTTCAAAGCCCAATATACCGCGAGGGCCTCTCGGTCCGTAGTGGAATAATTCCGTTGAAGTCGAGAGAGAAGCTGACTGGCATAAGCAATGGGTAATTCCCCACCATCTACGTCCTGTAATAGGACGGCTCCTAGTCCATAGGATGAAACATCTATGGCTATGACAAAGGGTTTGATGTAATCGGGATATTGGACGATGGGATGACAGGTTAGTTTACCGATTAAAGTTTCAAAAGCTGTTGGTGATCAGATTCCCAATTACATGTTTTAAAATTGAGGGATAAAATTTCGATAGTGTCCGACAAATCCAATAAATGCATGAGTGTCGTCGATGGTTTTAGATACAGGGTACATTTCCAGTGCTTCAAGTTTGGTTGGATCAGGTTTAATTCCAGTGGATGATAGTAGAAATCTGAAATATACCAGGGATTCCTCTAAGAAGTTGCACTTTGAAAGTTTCCGTTTCAGGTGTGCTTTTCTCAAACGTGATAGCACATTCTGAAGACGTTGAAAGTGTGTTTTTATATCCGAACTATAAATGATAATATCGTCAAGATAGACGAGAGCTTCGACACCTAATAGGTCGGAAAGGACTATATTCATCAACCTAGAGAAATTAGCAGGCCCATTTCAGACTCCGAAAGGTAAAACCTGGAATTCGTAATGGCCTTGGTTAGTGGAGAAAGCAGTCAATGCCCGAGATTCGGGACTGACCTCCATTTGCCACTAACCGGATGCTGAATCGAGGGGATGAAAAGAAATTAGCTCTCCCTACGTTCAGAATTGTTTCCTGCATGTTTGGAATGGAGAAACGGTCTGGGACAGTAATGTGGTTTAGGCGTCTAAAATCTATACAAGGGCGAGATGTTCTGTCGTTTTTGGAGACAAGAATCATAGGAGCGAACCAGGGACTAGCTGAAGGCTGAATGACATCCTGTTCTAACACGTCATTGATGTGTTCCTCAATATTTACTAATTGGGACTGTGGAACCCTCTTGGGAGGAATGAAGATGGGTTTGGAATTGGGTCCCAGCTTGATTTCGAAAGAGACCAAATTAGTTCGGTCCAGAGGATCTCCTTTTAGGGCAATCACATCTCTATTTCTTATCAGGAAATCGAGAAGTGATTCCAGTAGTTTGGGCTGGTGACTCTTGAAGGGAGTGCTCCAGACATTTCTTATATTCTTCTCTTAATGGTCAAGGGTTTAACTCTATGGAACTGGAAACATGATTTATAGTACTGGTGGAGAAATCTGAATTTATTTCTACTGTAGAAACAGTTACTATTCTCTGTTTTGAAGTTAATTCAATAGGGCTTTTTCCCTTGTTTAAACAAACAACAGGAATAACTGAATTCTGACTCTGACTAAGAGCTTGGGCAATAAGAATATCTCTCTTAGATTTACTTTTCTCTGTAATTAGAGTACGATCTGACTCTAATAGTTTTCCTTGACCGTTCTCTACTCTTGCTCGGAAACAAATCTTCTCACAAGGTGCTACTGTTGTATGCTTTGTAGGGCATATGAAAAATTGTCCGTCGACTAAAATTTGACTTATTGGCTGAAAAATCGTTTCAGTTGCATTTCGAATCTCAACTGCTGAGTTAACTGAAACTGGCTGAACTGAAACTAGCTGACTGGAAACTGGCTGACTGGAAACTGGCTGGCTGAAAACTGGCTGACAGGAAACTGACTGACTGGAAACTGTAGCAAGGTCTAGACTGCTAAGCAAGAGGAAGCCATATTTTATTTTAAACCGCATATCGGCAAATCTGATATTATCATGATCTCCCAAGTTAAATAAAAAAGGAAATTGAAATATGCCTTCCCATCACTAATTACAAACAAACATGCACATGAGCAAAAATTAAATGCTTAAGATTCAAATTAAACGTTCAGCAGGACATGATTTCATCTTTTACAACGAAGAGAGAATGTATACAGGGAATGAAGAAGATTACATTATTAAGCTAAATCTAAAAAAATGATTAAACAGTTTAAAAAGAAATAATACACCACTTGTGAAATGGAAAGCAAATAAAATTTTTTTCCAAACTCGTGTCAGCGTTACGCGATTTTGCTCTCTATGTATAAATGCATATATGAATGAAAATGTATACAAATATAAGTATTATATGAATATAATGAACATAAGGATTATATAAATATAAGGATTTATATAAATATACGACTTATATAAGAATTATACGAATTAATATAATAATATAGGAATTATTCATTGTTCATTTTCACACACACACACACACACACACATATATATATATATATATATATATATATATATATATATATATATATATATATATATATGTTAACCCCTCCGTCTATGGCCCTGGGGTGGTTCGGAATCGACGGGGCTTCTGGTTAGGAGGCAGCAACGGATATTTCTTCTATAACATGCTAATTCTTTTCCGCCGGTCAAATGGTGGGTCGCCACTTGTTAAACTCTTGGCTACAGACTCGCCAGACTGTTATGCCAATATCTTCTATGGTGCTTGGGTTGTCTCTTTCTTAATTTGGGCAAAGGGTCGCCAGTTCTTAATTCTTCTCTTTTTATAATACTCTGATACTAAAATTATCGACTTTTCTTTTATAACTGATCGACTTTACTGACTAAGTTCTTCTGAAGCGAGCACGGCTTGAAGGGGAAATAAAAAGTTTCTCTTACTGTAATTTACTTCTAAAAAATGTACAGGTAGTGCTCTGAATTTACAGGGATAGAGGTTCGACCTCTTTCGACCATGGCTCAGGCCGGAATCTAAAAAGTTAAGGAGGCAAGGGGCCTCTGCCCCCTCCTCGCAGCGAGGCTGCTAATAAGGGAGTCGTAGCAGTGACCAAAGAAGAGTCTCGTAATGAAGTGCCGTTCATTTTACAAATACATGTATAATATAAACCTAAATGTTGGGGGACGGCAGTTGAAGGTTAAGTTCCCCCCTTTTAAACACATGATCAGATGTTTGAAAGATTCCAAATAAAAATTTAAAAAAATAAAAACTAATCTTTTATTTTTGCCGAATCTTCATTTCTGAAGGCGATATCATTTCGTAATAGTACATAAGTACAAATTAAGTACACGACTGAGTATGTATTAATTTTGGTTAATTACGATTACAATTACCAATTAATTCATATTCACTTATTATTGTTTAATTACACTTCTATTAAAGTACATTCTTACATTATATATTAAATCATTACATTTAATTACAGTTTCATTGAAGTACATTACGTTGTTTACCATTCTTACAGTGTTTTTATATATTTATATATGGTTATAATATATGGTTATAATATATGGTTATAATATATGGTTATAATATATGGTTATTGTATATGGTTATTAGTACAACACAAGTACATGAGACATGACACACATGATATAACATAACGCATGATAATGTTATAAATTCGAATCAGAGCGAAAGGAGATTTTTTATCTTTGAAGCGTTCACTTATGCCATAGTTCGCGGAATTTGATCACCTACCTCAGCATTTTCGAGTTCATTGAGAGGTGATATAATTAAAAACAAAAATGAAAAAAATAATACGAGAACGTATTTGTGCGTTTTCGAACGAATGCCTAAAGTTTTGCATTTCACGATCCAAATGAATATTTAATAAAATTTATATAGGATAATGGTCAAGATAAAATATGGACGTATAGATGAATATGGTTGAATAATAATATTTATACTACATAACACCACAACATTATTATTAAAGAATTTACCATACATTGAATACTAGAGATATGATCAAGGGAAATTAATGACGGGAAAATGTGACGCCATAGTTATTGAATTTGTACGTATAGTACAAATCATTATTTGGAAGATTTACAAGAACGAATTAGAGACAAATAGTGGGTATTAATGACTAAGAAGTACAACTACGGGTTCCAATCCTGTTATATGCAATGTGTATGCATAATCTAGGGTCGAGGGGTGAGATGCAAGACAATCATAATTAATTATAATAACTTCTATAACAAATGGAAAATGGATACGACTAAACCATAGATATGGTAGATCGTAGGGTTGTGACACGAACAAAAATAGGAAGCTACAAGTAAAATTATTATCCAAACTCGCGTTAAGCGATTTTGGTTCTTATGTAAATATGAATATTGATTATTCATTGTTCATTTTTTACATATATATATATGTATATATATATAAATATATATATAAGATATATATATATTAAATATATAATATATAAATATATATAAATAAGGGTGGTTCTTATTTTGAACTTTCGAAATTCAATGCGGCTTATACGGTGTTTCACATTTCAACTTTTTTTAAAAACTCATAGAGCATAGTTCTTATATTGTGTGAAATACTGCAGTGATCATTAATATAGCAAAAAGAATTAGATTGGCAATTATTTCGGGTCCCCGAAACCCTACCTCAAAGATGGACCCTCCTTTTGTACTGCAAATCCCCTACTTTTCATCATGAAAATGCTTGTAACTTCCACATTTCTAATCCGATCTTTATAAATTTGTTATCAAATTGTAGAGATCAATACGCCTCTAAACACTACTTAATAATGTGTGTTTAGTGAATGTTTGGCCAGTTTTATTCAAGTAATTCTATGTTAGGTTATATTTATTCAAGTGTAGCGAGTGCACTACCAGTTGATTCTGTATGCTTGTCTGCTAGTAGCCATTAATACTTGTGTAGTGCCATCTATTGAAGTATGCAGTAAGTACGATTTTGATAAATGTAGCTGTCGTTTGTTGGTTGGTGTTTGTGTATATGTGTGGTGCTCGTTTTAACCCTTTCAGGACGACTGGTACAAATTGGTAGCGTTTCAAATACACGCATTCATACTTAACCCTACAAAACATTCCGGCCTTAAAGGGTTAAGTTTTGATTTATCAGAGCAGACAAGCATACATAATCAACTGGTAGTGCACTCACTACACAATAGTTCTATTTTCATTTTCTGCTGCCTTTTCTTTTGTCCTGTGTCGCGTAGAACTCAATTCACAGACAGCTAATGTTTTGATATTTTTTTCAGACTTTGTTCAGTTTATGAAACTAAAAAATAGTGTAATATTTTATTTTTTGAGAAGAGCCCAAATGAATACTGCTAACGCATCAAAGGAAGAAAACATTTTGGCAGTTTTGAAGAAAGTAAAGACTGTATGGGACATGGCTACAATTCCTGCAAAAGACGTTGTCAAGCATAGCACTCCAAGAAAGATGTTGCTTGATCTCATAAAACAGCATGAATCTCTCTTGAAGAATAAAGGAAGAAAGAACTTTGAGTCACAGAAAGAGGCCCTTTTGGATTGCATGGATAAGCTTTTTGACATAGCAAGCCAAGATACAGTAGAAATAATTCAGAAGGACAGAATGAGGTCAACGACAGATAAAGTGGCAGATATAAAGCTTTTGGAAGATCAAAGAGGTCCTCGAAAATATTATCTAGGTTCAAAAGATATAATCTATACTGTTAAGTTTGTGAGGAAAACAGAGAAAATGCAATCAGGAAAAATAAGGGCAGAGAAAGAATTGGAGAGAGAATCTTTGAGAGAAAAAGAACCATCTCTGGTCAACACACCAGAAAGTTCCAGTACTGAATCAACCGACGTTGACGAATTTATCGCAAAGGCTGGACCTTCGGGAATAGTTAACATATTCAAATCAGAAGTGGTGTCTAACACAGCTGATCGCTTGACAGTAACGCATGGACAGCGAACCGTTTTTGCTTCTGTGGTGGCAGCTGAATGCGGAAAAAATATAGAACAGAATGCAGTATCACGAAGCACATCCCTCAGAGCTGCAAAAAAGTCAAGAAAAATAACATTTGAGGCTATCAAAGCTGATTTTGTTTTACCTGTATATTCTTTAATCCATTGGGACAGCAAACTCTTTCCAAATGTCTCAGGTGGAAAGCATGATAGACTAGCGATTCTGATATCAGGTGATAATTCGGAAAAGTTATTATCTGCGCCAAAAACAGCTGACTCTGGCTCAACTCAAGCATCTGCGGTTTTTAACTCCATTAAAGACTGGAAATTGGAGAAAAACATCTATGGGATGGTGTCTGATGCAACCGCCTCAAATTCTGGGTGGATAAGAGGCTCCTGGAAGATGTTAGAAGATCTTCTGGACAAAACGTTACTCTGGCTAGCCTGCCGCCACCATATAGCTGAAAGATTTTTGTTCGCAGTCTTTACCTAAATATTTGGGAAGACCATTTCTTCGGAAAATGAAAACTTTAAGAACTTCAAAGAAAATATGTAGGATAAGATTAATACCAATCTCCCATATAAGAAACTCGTAATCAAAGGACGATATCTTCGTGAATTGAAAGATATTTCTTAGAAGGCGTTTAGAAAGGAGTGATATATATATATATATATATATATATATATATATTAATGTAGAGAGAGTAGATGCTCATGCTGGTCTGAGCCCCACAAAGAAAAAAGAAAAAAGAAAAATATTATTGAATTAAAAGCAAACACACAAACACACACACACACACACACACACTTCGTATATAATTTAAACAGATGTATGTAAAGAAGAATTGTCCAATCCCAATAACAAAATACGTATGCCATCCTTACACTACCTCGCATAACCCCACAACCTTCAGCACAGCACCACCACCAACATCATTAGACCGATAAGGTCTCTAGAAACGACCCAATTAATAGACAAAGCTATTTAGCATAAACAAATACATTTATGGGGCCAGAGAAGACCGACACGGTCTCAGAAAACGGCAACGCCAACAATTTAATCTATTGAGCTTCTCGTAGCAGAAAACCACCCAGAGGCCAATTTGTTGTGAGGGAGGCGCTCTTTTAAACAAAACCTCGAAAATGATAAACCAAATTTAATGCAAAAACAAATTTTTTGTCTTAAGATACATATATGAATAGTATAATATGAATATTATAATATTATTATAATATATATTATTATAATATATTATAATATGAATATTATAATATTATAATGAATATTGATAATAATCAATATTCATTAAACTTTATGTTAAAACTAGAATTTAATTTTGGGCTAACTTATTCATGTTCCGTCTTTTACAACTCAATAAAGGGAATTATTCAAACCAATGAGTTATAAAACAAATTCCGTCTTAGCGCATACCATTAAAATATTTTATTTTCCACAGTAGTGTTTAGAAGGCAGTATATATATATATATATATGATGAATAAAACCACGAAGGAAAGGAAACACAGAATGGTGCTTAAGCGCTTTCGTCTAATGATATCCTCATTAGACGAAAGCGCTTGAGCACCATTCTGTTTCCTTTCCTTCGTGGTTTTATTCATCATAAATATTTTTCACGTTTACTTTCGTGAAATAATTTATATATATATATATATATATATATATATATATATATATACAGTAAAACCCCGATTAGCACGGTTACGATTAGCACGGTTTTCGAATTAACACGGTTTATAAATTGACACCAAATCCCGAATAACACGGGGTCAACTTCGATTAGCACGGTAATATTTTCAAATGTCGCGCGCAAAGTCGCTGTCTTCTGCTGTGTTCTTAAACGTTTTTAAACGTCAAATTACATACTATATTGCGTCATGCTAAATGTAGTATCATTGTAAGCCTTCTGTTTGTGTGTAGTGTGAACAACAGATGAAGGAAATGACTGTAAAAGAATTTGATACGATGTTTCGCGAATTCGAAAAGTTCAAGCAACTGATAATGGATATCGACCCTAACATAGAGGGAAGCATGCAAGTTCGCCGAAACTTGGAAAAGTGTCTTCGCTGCTACAGGCAGATGCATGCAGAGAAGAAGAAAGAAAAAGAAGAGAAGGCGGTTCAAACGACCCTAGATAAATATTTTTCAAGGAAGTAGATTTGTACTGTATAAAATATTTTTCACTCTTTTTTATGTACAGTACCTACTATAATGTTTCGTTTCTAATAAACTGTTGATTAGTGAACATATTTTGACTATCCTTTACTATTATATTAGGTTGAAATACGGTAAAAAAAATGCTTTTTAAAAAGTCAGCAAAAATTTTGAATGTCCTGGAACCAATTACTGCATTTCCTATGTATTACTATGTTCGATTAGCACGGTTTCGAATAGCACGGCGTTTTCACAGAACGAATTAACCGTGCTAATCGGGGTTTTGCTGTATATAGAGCGGAGGCAATCCACAAGAATAGTTGCAAGATTGCGTTATTTATTTAATTTGTATATATTTAATGGAGAGGAGATGCTCTTCACATAATGAAGTTTTTTATTATGTCCGTATTACCCACCTTAAATGTGTCAGACCAATCCTTCTTAGTTATTCGTTTATGTCTCTTTATGTATATTTATTGGCAAGGTTGAATAAATATGTGAAATAATTTTGTTTACCCCATACCAAATGAGTTCTACATTTCAAAAAGCATTTTTTACACGGATTTATTCCAAACAATGAATTATTTTAAACAAATTCCTTCTTAATATACAAATATATCCTTAAATCTTACTATAAACAATATTCATTTAACTTTATATTAAATATGTATAAATATATATACCTTTCAAACTTTCACATGTTCAGCGCCATGATTCCTCACTTCACGACGAAGGTTAAACTTGTCGCCCCTCCTCTCGAGTTGGCATGGTGAAGTAATGAGTTGGTTTCTTGTACACTCCACCTCACATAGCCAGGTACGCCCGGTTCATTGGGGATTGTTCTGAGCCAGTCGTCTAATCTTCTTTTGAAGATGTCCACTGCAACACCACTCTTGTTTCTTAGGTCTTTGGGCAGCTGATTAAACAGGTTTGGTCCTCTCACAACAAAACTATTTTCTTTCGGGGTTAAGGATGTTCCCTGTCTAGCCTTTAATTTGGAAACACGACACAGTCTTCCTTTTCTACTTTCCACTGTTGTGTTTTACCAAGGTGAAAACATCTGCCTGTTACACCACTTTGACGTCACTGCATTATTTTTAATATAATTTAAAACCAGCTGCCAGGATCATATTAAATTTTACTGTTGAAGATGCACATAAATAATGTTTGCAAAAACAATTAATTGAGCAAAATATATACATATTTTTCCTTTAACATGCATTACCTGTGACTGAAATGCATAACATTGTTTTTTATGTTTTATACCCAAATGCGAATTATGTACGTCTGTGATAAAAAATTTGTTCTTTTAGGCACAGAGAAAACTGTATAACGGACTTCGCAGGGCTGGTAACTTATTCATTTTTCACCATGCATTCTACCTTATCCCCAATTATTATCATCATCAATATTTGACATATGGAGCATGGTGCGTATATATATATATATATATATAATTATATATATATATATATATATATATATATATATATAGTGTTCTACCAAGGTGTAAACCTCTGCCTGTAGCTGCACTTCGACATTGCTACTGTTGAAGATGTCTAGAAATAATGATGCAAAAGTATTTAATTGACCAAAATACGAGTATATACATATTTTTTACTTCACCATATATTGCCGTGACGGAAATGTATAACATTATTTTCTATGTTTTATACCCAATTGCGATATATATCTACAACTACTGTATGGCGTACAGGCATCCCGATGGAGGGAGAGATCTGCTAAAAAGCTTGAAGCATCAGTTCATGGAGCAGTCTGAGTGACGTGTCAGTTTTGTTAAGATTCTTCGCATCAAAGTGTAAGGTCGTTGCTTAATAAAGATTCTCTCAATTCTACGATTGGTGAGTGTACAGTATATGGTATTCAGTCTGCGTAATTGACATGTTGGCCTCCTCTCACCCTTGTAAATCCTTGTAGTTTCACATAGATTTCTTATATTTGTCTCGATAGAACGAGCATAAAAAACAGCACTTCACTATAAATTTTAAAAAGAGTATTGACTACAGGCATATTAAGGTGATGCATTCTCGCCCTAATCACTGAAGCTTTTACATTAATTGGTAACTCCATCATCCCCAACTGAATCCCAATTATAAATTTAATGGTTAATTTTACTAAATCTATGAAAAAGCAATTGATTCATTATATAAATGCAATTATGGGGTTCATAAATCAGACAATTGGTTATTCTTACCTGGTTCTATGTGTATAGGCCCACACTGATATCCTAATCACTATCGGCGTAAACCCTCATTAATATAGCCTTAGCCCTGTTCAAAAACCAACTTTTTCTTATTTTCATAGGTTTCTGTACTTTTTCCCATGCTTTTTGACCTGAAAAGGCCGAAAATCACAACCATTTTGACCTAGGTTGTTGGGAAGCATTGCCGCATGGAGCTTTAAGTTTTCTGCCTTGAAATCGGCCAAAAGCACCAGTTCCGGGGTCCCTTGAATCATGTTTTGCACTATAACTTTTTATCTAAACAAGATAGAGCAACAAAATAGGCACCAAATTAAAGTGTTTTTAATCCTCTTTCTAACTTATACAATTATGATAGTCTTGGAACAAGAAATGGCACATTGGTACATACAAAGATTTCAGAAATATCACAAAATTCGTTTTCTCACACTCAAGGCAGACAAGGCGCCTTATTCATGACACAAATTTAAGATTAACATTTTGTCACAAGTCTAATCGATCAAGAAGTGAAAGCATTACATGATGATTAATTTCATAATGACATTTACACAGTCAGTTGTTGAGAGTTTGTTTCTTGAAGCTGTCAAAGCGGCGTCTGTTGAACTCCACAGCTTGAAGGAGATAGTCCCTTTGCTTGGCATCTGTTGTTATGACATTTGCAAAGTCGCTCATCATCTTGACACCACGTTCAGCAATGTCATTCACCGATTTCAGATTCTTAACATAGTCCAACGCTTTTCTGTAGTCCTCATTCTGTGGCCAAGACGTGACAGGTTCCAGAAGCCACTCGGATCCAATGTTCAGTGTGTCCAGCAGGAAATGTGATTCTGGGCCAATGAGATCAACCAGGGTGGTCTTAGCTGTGACTCTCTGGAATAGAGGCTTTCCTGTTCTGAAGCTGTCTGGCTTCTCAGTGGCATGTAACTGGGCAGCAATGTCGTGCTTCAATGTGTCACTCAATCTACTGCTGAACAGGGCAAATGGCACGACTTCCTGCGTCAGGTACCAATTGTGGTTTTCCATCTTATTAAGTACTGCATCAGCAAGCTCTGGGTCAGTTTTCTTGTACTTCAACATGTCCTGGATTAGACTTAGATCATTCACGGGAGCATCTGCAGCAGACATTGACATCATCCATACAGGAGTGTAGAACAGCGCAAGGAAGGTGTTGAGTCTTTCCAGCTTTGATACAGTGTCTTCGTCGTACTCAAGTTGATCTGCAAATATCAGCATTTTCATGGAGTACAGGTTTCTGGCCATCCATCTGGCCTGATGAATGGCGCCTGGTCGACTCCAGTGAATACCTCGAGGAGGCGTTCCTCCAAGAACAATGACTGTCAGTTCAGCCATTTCCCTGTAGTCGGCTCTTGGAAGCCTTTCTGCTGTTAGAATGTCTTGGAGTATTTCTTCACTGTTCTTCTTCTTTTCCTTCAGCCATTTGCTCTTGATAGCCAGCATCTTTGGGTTTTCCTTGGACAAGTCCGTCCAAACATCTTTCAGATGCTCAAACCAGGGATTATCTGGCCCCTTCACCTTCCCAAACAGCTTCTCCCAAACTGCTCCTACTAGGATTTCCAGGATGTGATGTCGACAGGCCAGATAAAACACCTTTTTGTTCAGCATTTTCTCTAGCAGTTTGGCAGCTCCTCTGTGAACTCCACTGTTACTGGATGTAGTGTCAAAAACAAGGGCAGTAACATTATCCGTAAGTTCCCATGTCTCCAGTAAATCCATTGAAGCCTCAGCCTGAGCTGTGCAAGAAGAATTGTCGATGACATGTACTCCCAATAACTTTCCTTCATTGTATGAAGGTGGACCAGACACTAGCACAGCTAAAGTCTCTGAGGTACTTCCAGGTTCACTGCCCAAGACATCTTTGAGCAACTTTCCATCCCAGTGTAAGGCAGCGTACTGTGGGGGGTTTTCACAAAACTTGGACATGTGACTCTGGCTGATATTATACCTGGACAGCATTCTGTTGCGACGTGTTGTTGAGGTTGAGATGACGAAGTTATCCAGATCAGCCCCTCCAGCTTTCAAGGTGGCAGAAACCATGGCAGTAACTTGATTGTCTGATAAACCAAGACGATCAGCTGTATTGCAGATGACATCACATTCCATGACCTTCCTTGGAAACGTCAAAGTCACACTAGTCACAGTGTCTTGATGGTGAGAACATCCAGGACGAGGCTGATGGTAATCCATGTCCTCTGTGTTAGCGTCGTTGTCAGTTGAGTCACCCCAGGTAATGTCATCCACATGAACAACTGCCTCTTGTTCTGCTGCAGCTGTAAAATAGTACAACATGTTAAGACAGTAATTGTTAAGTACATGCTAAATATCGCAATGGAGTAAAACTTAAAACTTTTTGTAACGTTCAAAGTAATTAGTTTTACCTTGTTCTTGTCTATGCTGCAGTCTTTCATTCCTCGCTGCTTGCTGCAGGGATCTTGTCTCAAAAATCTTGTCATGACCAGACATATGACCTTTCCTCTCAGTCTTTTGGTCTTCGTAGAACCTGATATCCTCATCTTTCTTCTCTCTGGATAACAGTCTGTTGTTCTGTATTTCCTGGATTGCATCTGGAGCTCCTATATCGAACAGGCTGTCTAATTCCAGCACAAATGCTCCTCTTTTTCCTCCAGGGTTACTTGCTCTTCCTTTGCTTTTCACCAGAGCACGATGTTTCTCATGTAGTTTCATGAAGAGCTTCATTGCGTTGTACTTGGTCATTGTCTTGATCCTAGCCATCTGCCAGAATGGGATGATAGATTCAACTGTTTCATATGCAAGGTCTTGAACCATGGGCCTCCCTGCACTTTCCGGTAAATTCTGAAGATTAAGGAAATACTGGAACGCCTGTCTGTTGGTGGGAAGCTGGGAACCACTGATAAAAGCTGAAGGGTATCCAACCAGGAAAGTTTCAGTGAGAGATCTGGTAGATGGCCCAGTTGACACCTGCCTGTGGACAGTACGTGGAGGTTCTGAGATATCAACTGTGCGCCCACGGAGCTCCCTCAGCTCCTTGCTTAATGCCATTGTGAAGTTGTAACTTGTAGATGGTTTTCTAGATTCTGATTGAGTTTCTGTTGTTTCCTGAAAAATGATAGATAATTATTATTATTATTATTATTATTATTAATAATTTATTATTATTATTATTATTATTATTTATTAATTTTATGCTCTTTCATTTGATACCTAATTTGTTGCTCTATCTTGTTTAGATTAAAAGTTAAAGTGCAAAACATAATTCAAGGGACCCCGGAATTGGCGCTTTGGCCGATTTCAAGGCAGAAAATTTAAAGCTCCATGCGGCAATGCTTCCCAACATCCTAGGTCAAAATAGTTGTGATTTTCGGCTTTTTCAGGTCAAAAAGCATGGGAAAATGTACAGAAACCTATGAAAATAAGAAAATGTTGATTTTTGAACAGGCCTAATATAGCCTACATCTCGGCTCTATATGTAAAATTCTATATATAGCTAATATAGCAACTGCTAAACAACATAACACCATATTGTAATTTCCAATCTTTTCATTTAATCATAATTAAACTTATATTTAAGCTCATACTCTTTAAACTTTCCTGCATTAGTCACTTCATTGCTAGTCATTTCATCAAGCATTTCATTAGACAAATCAGAAATATGGAGAATTTTATTTTCAGGATCTATAAATATGCATGGGGATCTTAATTGTTCATCGAATTACTGTATACAACGCATTTTTACATTATATGGCTTTCAATGTTTCTCACACAAATAGGAGCACGACTGCCACAACAGAATAAAAAGTAGGCAATCTTTTTAAAACATATCTGGCAGCTGTCTCATGCAGTTAGCGCAAAAGTTGTCAGGAGCCATTTATCTATCTATCTCTCTGTCCATCCGTCCATCCATCTATCTATCTATCTATCTATCCATCCCTCCATCCATGTATCTATCTATCTATCTATCTATATATACAACACATGGCCTGTGAGTTGCCAGTGAGGTCATTAAACCGATACTATTTCTCTAAACGTATTTCGCCTTTTATCTTAGCATCAAAGAATAATTATCTGAAACAACCCCATACAGTATACACACACACACACACACACATACTATATATATATATATATATATATATTATATATATATATATATATATATATATATATATACAGGGCGTCCCAAAAAAATGTATACACACTTTAAATAATTATAAAGGCAGTGTTTATTAAAATACATTTCATTTTCAAAATGTAATAGAATCTACAGACATTATTTAATTGTTTTGTCAACGCCTGTTCTCAAACTGACGTCCGTTCTGGTCCAGGCACTGCTGATAACGCGAAGCAATGGAATCGCAAACATCACGAAACATTTCGTTTGGTATTTGTGTGCATTCTCGTTCAATGGCTGCTCTCAATTCAGCGACTGTTGCAGGTTTTATAGCGTAGACTTTGTCTTTTAAGTATCCCCATAAAAAAAAGTCTAGTGGTGTGAGGTCTGGTGAACGCGGAGGGTATTCTACGAAACCCCTTCGTCCAATCCACATCCACATCGTGCCAAGTACCACTCGCAATACTCCACTCTTCGGTCCGGATCATCTTCATTAATAGCATGGACTAATCTTGGAATGTAACTTTTCCATTGAGAGCGCTTCAAAATGCGTTGGACAGACGATTCTGAAATTCCTACCTCACGACTCGCTTGCCTCAAAGATTTTCTTGGACTTTGGTGATACGTTTCCAGTACTCTTTCTTGCTTTGTGGGGCTTGTCGATGTCCGTGGTCTTCCGGAACGCTTCTTGTGGACATTCTGAACAGTTCCATCGGCTTCAAACTTATCTCTAATTCGAGTGATGGTAAGTCGCGTTGGTGGATCTGTTTGAAACTCCCTCCTAAACTGTCTTTGCACTTCAACTGCGTTTTCACACTTCCAGTAGCATTTTAGAATGAATTTCCTTTGTTCAAAGCTTAGTCTGACTGCCATTATTAATTCTAATGGGTTTAACTTGGAAAGAAGAAACATCAATTGAGCTATCAGCTGTTAAAGTGTGTATACATTTTTTTGGGACGCCCTGTATATATATATATATATATATATATATATATATACACAAAAAATATTATTTCTATAGATACATCTTAGTACGACGGCCACTCACTATATTTTGCCCCACCTTTTTTTTTCTTTCCAAGTTTCCTTTGAATTCCAGAAATTTTGTACAAAAGTAGTTACATACCTTTTTTACAAGTTTTTATTTTTTCACATAGTCTCCATACTTTTCTACGGCTTTCCTCCACCTCGAAAAAAACGGCCTTTATTCTTTGCTGGTAAAAGTCCGCTGGGTTCTGCTGGAGGCACCTCTTAACCTCCTCAAGAACCTCATCGTCACTCAAAAACTTTCTTCCACGAATAGCATCCTTTATTGGTCAAAAAACAAATGGAAGTCTGAAGGTGCCAGATCCGAGCTGTATGGAGGGTGGGGTAACACAGTCAAGCGCATTTTCGTGATGGCCTCTCTTGTTTGCAAACTGTTGTGTGGTCTTGCGTTATCGTGCAAAAGAAGGACGTCTTCCGGTTTTCTCTTCGGTTGAACTCGCTTTATAGATCTCTGAAGTCTCTGTATGGTAGCAATATATGCCTCTGAGTTGATTGTTTGACCTTTCTTCATAATGTCAACAGAATCACCCCTTTCATGTCCCAGAAGATGGTGGCCATAACCTTTCCTGCAGAGGGAGCCATTTTTAACTTTTTCTTGCGTGGGGAGTCTGTGTGATGCCACTCCATGCATTGGCGTTTTGTTTCAGATTCAAAGTGGTGTACTCAAGTCTCATCCCCAATCACAATTCGTGAAAGGAAGTCATCGTCTTCTGTCTCGTATGGAACGAACGACTCAGAAGCAATTTCTTTTCTTTGAGCTTTGTGATCTATATTCAGTATGCGAGGAACAAACCGTGAACACACTTTTGAGTATCCCAGTTGCTGAATTATCGTATTCACATTCCTTCATTAATTCCTAGCTGCAGTAATAGCTCCTTCTATGTGACGCGCCGATTTGATCGAATGATGCTGTTAGCACGTTGCACAGTGCGAGATGTCACTACCGATGCCGGGCGACCGCTGCGTGGCTCATCATCGAGGCTGGCTCTCCCTCTCTCCGATGATCTCACACGTTTAGACCAGCGTCCAACTGTGCTTCGATCAACAACAGCAACTCCGTAAACATCGGTTTTATTAAAGGAGGGGAGGTTCAAACTGGAAAAATCGGGTTATGTGAAGCGCAGAAAGTTCAAACTTACGGCCCAAAAGACATTTCGGCCCCATGGCCTAATATTTAGCTAAGAAAAAAGGATGGGGAAAATATATTGAGTGTCCCTAGTATTATATGTTTTAATTAAGCAGCTGATCCTTTCGCCCTAAAATTCAGTTGGCAACTCAGTCCACATTCCTTATACTTGACTATCATATCTACAGTTAATTACGCAAAAGTTGCTGTCGCTTTCTGCTTCTCGAAACTACTAGAAAAACTTTTGTTACTCGCATTAAATGATTACTTTTGGACATCTCCAAATCAATTTGGTTTTAAAAGGTCCCACTCAACTGACCTGTGTATCTACTGTATGTACTCAAATAAATAATATCTAAATACACTGATAGCAATTCAACAATTTATAGCTGTTTCCTTGATATAAGTAAGGCATATGTACCCATCAAAGGTTAGCTCTGCATTGATTAAAATCAGAAATAGGTTTATTTGGCGTTAAGTCGTTCAAGCGAGACTGTAGTCTCCTTATGTGTTGTTCATTTGAGATTACCTGTAAGTTTGATTCTGTGTAATATGTATGTTGCATTCAGATGAAGGAACGAGATGTTCTCTTGCACTCTCTGCCGCACATAACCAGGTACACCCGGCTCATCTGGTATTGTACTGAGGCAAGCATCTGAGGCAGAGCTAACCTTTGATGGTACAGGCAGAAACCTCATCTTTCATTGAAAAATTTGAGAGTTCAATAGGTAGTAAACCTTATATTCCTCCTGTTGATAAGTTTTAGCTACCTAGTCAATTTCCTTTGAGGTGCAGACTATAACACGATAGTCTGTTTACCAGGTGTGGGTGATTCATATGAAGTAGCTAATGATCTCTTGATACGTAATTACATTAATAAAGATGAGATTATATTTTAATTATCTCAACAAATTAATGATTTCCAATTATTACTTTGTACTTAGTGAATGGTGAGGGTAGCTCTCAACAAACATTTGTCTCATAAATTAGTCAATAAATTGGGTTTGACACCAGACCCGAATGAGCAAGAACTCAATATCACATCTTTTGTTAAGGATGATTCAAACAAAAATAGCTATAAGACATTTGACCTGGAATTACATGTAGGAAATGAGATAGAAAAATAAAACGGTTATTGTACCAAAAGTAGGACAGAACAAAATGGTTGTACCCAATCTAGAACAGACTATTAATCATTTGAGGCGACAGTACAATATATCTGATAGACATATCACAAACAACACGGTATCTAACATCGAAATGATAATGGGGGCATATTATATTCATCTTATTCATAAGGGCATAGTGAAGATAGGTACTGGTTTAGCTTATCAGTCACCCTCAGGGATAACCCAGTGGTTGACTATTCTTCAGCTTTAATGATCAATCAGATTTTGTAAACAACCAAATTGTGTCCTGTCTCTTACTGACTGTCTTCACACCCTCTCTCTTTGCCGCAATGTTAAATCACTCTTTACTATCGCCATTATAATAGACACTATATCCTTCATCTACTGTAATGGTCAACTCTGGAACATTCTTCCTCAATCCATCATTCCCCCGTCTGTGACATCCAATCTTTCAAATGCAGAATGCCTAGGCACCTCAAAACCTTGAACCTGATTTGTGAACCGTTGAAGATCGACCTGTCTTTGACCCCTCTGCAGCACCCCGCCTCATTCGGGTAATTTGACGTAAGAAAAAGTTACTTTCTAGACAGGGACTTTGAACAACACCACTGTCCGGATGAGTACTGAGCAATACTCGGATACTGATTGGTTTAAACTAACTCTTACATACTTTCGGGCTGAAGTTTATTTTTCTACTATGGAAGAAATGATATTAAATGCCCTATTTCATCCATGTTCAGAAGTTACATACATACTAGGGGCACTCAATATATTTTGCCCCACCCTTTTTTCTTAGCTAAATAATAGGCCATGGGGTCGAAATGTCTTTTGGGTCGTAAGTTTGAACTTTCTGCGCTTCACATAACCCGATTTTTCCAGTTTGAACCTCCCCTCCTTGAATAAAACCGCTTTTAAACGCCCTTGTATAAAACCAATGGTTAACGCAGTTTCGAAAATGACGTCTGACAGTAATGTACGTCGTAAACAGAGAGCTGTTATCGAGTTTTTAACCGCAGAGAAGGAAACAGTGGAGCAATGGTGCAACTTTTCTCAGTCCCAGAGGAAAAGATTCCTCACCAAAGGATCAATGCGGGGGATCCCACCAGGTCAAGGTATTGACCCTGGACCCCAGCTTTTCCATCAGACAATGGGCCCAACACAAACATGTCGGTATGACACAATAAACTGGACCATTGGAGAAAAGAAAAGAATGTAATCATAGCGGCAAATCAACGTTAAGCCAAGTTTAGATATAGTTGAAGTGTTTGGCTTCGGGCGGAAGCCCCACTTACAGCTATTAAAAATACTAAAAGGATTATAAACCAAAAAAGTGGACATTATGAAGACAGGACAAACAATCAACTCAGAGGCATATATTGCTATCCGACAGAGACTTCAGAGACGTATAAAGCGAGTTCGACCGGAGAGAAAACTGGAAGGCGTCCTTCTTTTGCACGATAACGCAAGACCATACAACAGTTTGCGAACAAGAGAGGCCATCACAAAAATGCGCTTAACTGTGTTACCCCACCCTCCATACAGACCGGATCTGGCACCTTCAGACTTCCATTTGTTTGGACGAATGAAGGATGCTATTCGTAGGAGAAAGTTTCAGAGTGACGATGAGGTTATGGAGGAGGTTAAGAAGTGGTTCTAGCGGAACCCAGCGGACTTTCACCAGCAAGGAATAAAGGCCCTTGTTTCGAAGTGGAGAAAAGCCGTAGAAAAGTCGAGACTGTGTGGAAAAATAAAAACTTGTAAAAAAGGTATGTAACAACTTGTGTACAAAATTTATGGAACTTACAAGGAAACTTAGAAAAAAGAAGGTGGAACAAAATATATTGAGCGGCCCTCGTATATATATATATATATCAACTATGATATGAATGTTATTTTCGGGGAAAGAGAGCGAATGTGTCCAATTTCTATGAAAACACTTAAAAATTTCTACGATAGTCGAACCTGCGCAGTACTGATAGAGAGAGTTACAAGGAATTACAAGGAAAAGTAGTACCTCAAAAGGCCTTGCGGCCCATACCGAGGAGGTACCAATGGCAACGGGTTCCACGGAAAATTTTCTACACACTCAAATAGTGTGCAAAATTTGGTCTAACCTTTTCTTGAACTGATCCACAGAGGAACTGTTCACAACTTCCGAAGGTAACCTGTTCCATGTGTCACAGATCTTATACGTAAAGTAATTCCCACACACACTAGTCCTAAACCGTTTCAAATCCAACTTCCAACCATTGTTGCGAGTTGGGTTATCATTTAAACTAAACATACTTCTAAAATCGACATCGTTGAACCCGCGTAAGAGCTTGAAAACCTCGATCAGTTGACCGCGCAGCCTCCGAGTTTCAAGCGAAAACAAGTTCAGGGCGCGTAACCGTCGATTGTAGCCCATATGCCTAACGGAAGGGATTAACTTTGTGGCCCTCGCCTGCACTCGCTCCAGCCTCTCAATATCTTTCCTGAGGGTGGGCGACCAGAACTGCACAGCATACTCCAGGTGCGGCCGAACAAGGGAATTGTACAGTGAGAGCACAATCTCCTTGTTCCGAAACTGAAATTGCCTCCTGATATAACCCAATAGTTTCTGGGCTTTCTTTTCCACCTCTACACACTGTTTCGTAAACTTAAGGTCGCTGCTAATTAGCACACCCAAGTCCTTTTCTAAATCAGTCACCTCGATATTACTACCCAACATCGAGTAGTCCGACTTGGGATTGGCGTAGCCAATGTGCATCACTTTGCATTTACCCAAGTTAAACGGCATTTGCCATTTTTCGGACCACTCTCCTATCCTACCTAGGTCCGCACGCAGTTCCTCGATCGCTTCGGGCGTCCCAACATTGGCCCCAAGCTTGGTGTCATCAGCGAATTTGGCGATCCGACTGACGATGCCACCGTCGATATCATTTATGTAAATGATAAACAACAGCGGCCCCAAAACGGAACCCTGAGGAACCCCACTAGTGACCGAGGCCCAACCCGAACTAGCCCCTTTAATTACACCCTCTGCCGCCTATTCCTCAGCCAGTTTTCAATCCACCTACCTATTTCCCCACCGATACCCAGCGCGCGCACTTTCGCCATTAGCCGGCGGTGAGGTACCTTATCAAAGGCTTTCTGAAAGTCGAGATAAAGTATATCAATCGCCCTACTCTTATCGTACTCACTCAACATGACGTGGAAAAACTCGAGCAAGTTGGTGAGACACGACCTATGCCGTCTAAACCCATGTTGGGAGTCCCCAAGCAGCTTGTAGGAATCCAAATGGTCAACGATCCTATCAGCTATTATCCCTTCTAATAATTTACCTACAACTGAAGTGAGACTAATGGGACGATAGTTCCCTGGACTTTCGTGATCCCCTTTCTTAAAGATAGGGGTCACGTTGGCTTCCCTCCAGTCACCAGGCACCTGGCCCATCTCCAACGATTTGTTGAAGACTGTAGCCAGGTGGGGAGCCACCTGGTCGCGCACCTCGCAACACTCTGGGGAGAAACTGGTCTGGCCCAGGAGCCTTAAACGCGCTCAGTTTGTCTATTCTATCGGCAACGACTGTCGCGGTACATCTAACACTATCCAGGCCAGCACCTTCGTGCCTCACGCCTGGCTCGGGGATGACGGGTATCCTCCCTGGTGAACACTCCCGCAAAGTACTCATTAAGCACATTAGGATGTCCGCGTCGGAGGTCCGCAGAACGCCGCTTCCGTCCTTTAACGGACCTATCATGCTTCTAATGGGCTTTCTACTATTAACATAACTGAAGAACTCCTTAGGGTTCCCCTTGCAGAGGCTTGCCACCCGTAGTTCTTCGTTACGTTTCGCTAGCCTAACCTTCGCCTTCACTTCCCTACACAGGCGGACATACGCTTCAGTGTTCTCGTGGGAACGATTGGCCTTCGCCCTCCTATACGCTACTTTCCTATTTCGGATAGCCGAAGCGATGTCACGATTGAACCACTTAGGCTGCGTTGAAGCAGGGGTGACCGGTTTTGAGGGTATGGCAGCAGACTGCAGCACCATAAACTCGTCCCGGAATGCACTCCACACTCCCTCAACATCGCCGCCGACCTCTAACCCCATCTCTCTACGCTATCCCTGAGGCTAACAAAGTTCGCCCGCCGGAGATCGAGCTTACTGCCTCTCGAGTTACTACGCTTCACCCGAGGGACACACACGGAACCTAATAAGACTGTGATCACTCCCGCCCAACGATTCGTCAACGGTGAGGCCAGTGACGAGGTTGTCTTCGGTCGTGAATACTAAGTCTAGAACGCTTTCCGCCTCGTGTAGGCTCGTTGACCCACTGAGTGAGGAAGTTCTCATCAGCAAAGTCAACTAGCCTCCTCCCTTCAGCATCGGCAGTCCTGTTTTCCCACTTTATGCCGCGACAGTTGAAGTCTCCTAAAACTACACACACCCTATCCCCTAGCAGGCTACTGAGTTCGGTGTACAGGGCTGTATCCTCCTCGAGGAGGAGATGCGGAGGTCTGTACACCAAGATTAACCTATAGTTCGTCCCTCCCACGTTCAGATCGACGCCAAGCAGCTCCCGTTCCGACCGGAACTGGCAGTCAACCGGACTCAACGTGTCTCTGACGTATATTAGTACCCCCCCCCTCCCCACGGGTGCGGTCTTTGCGAAACATTCTATACCCGGGAATTTCGAACTCCCCAACGTAGTCCCTACGATCAGTATGAATCCAGGGATCGATAGAGAGGAGAGAGAGAGAGAGAGAGAGAGAGAGAGAGAGTTACAAGGAGTTACAAGGAAAAGAAGTACCTCAAAAGGCCTTGCGGCCCATACCGAGGAGGTACCAATGGCAACGGGTGCCAGGGAAAATTTTGTAAAAGTTTATTTTTCTTTCAACTATCCTAGCAGTAGTAGAAAACTGGATAGAAAAGTAGAAGGCTCTCTCCCCACCCTCCGCTCCCTCCCTGCCAGAGGCAGGTACGGAAAAAGGTTGAAGAAAATACCTTGACCCTGGAAAAGTAGCCAAGGAAATTTTACAGGAAAGTGGAGAATATATAAATAGCTCTATATTTAGCTTGCTCACAGAGACACCGTGCAAGCGATCTCCTGCAGAGTTTTCTTATGTTTTAGTCTTAAACTATGAGAGTATTCAGTACTTTGTCTAGCCTATTTTTAAACACATTTACACTTTGACTGGAAACAACCTCTGAGGGAAGTTGGTTCCAGATATTAACTATTTTATAGGAAAAGAAATTTCTGCAGACTGAGGTCCTAAATGTCTTTACACACTCAAATAGTGTGCAAGATTTCGTCTAACCTTTTCTTGAACTGATCCACAGAGGAGCTGTTCACAACTTCCGAAGGTAACCTGTTCCATGTGTCACAGATCTTATACGTAAGTAATTCCCCACACTAGTCCTAACCGTTTCAAATCCAACTTCCAACCATTGTTGCGAGTTGGGTTATCATTTAAACTAAACATACTTCTAAAATCGACATCGTTGAACCCGCGTAAGAGCTTGAAAACCTCGATCAGTTGACCGCGCAGCCTCCGAGTTTCAAGCGAAAACAAGTTCAGGGCGCGTAACCGTCGATTGTAGCCCATATGCCTAACGGAAGGGATTAACTTTGTGGCCCTCGCCTGCACTCGCTCCAGCCTCTCAATATCTTTCCTGAGGGTGGCGACCAGAACTGCACAGCATACTCCAGGTGCGGCCGAACAAGGGAATTGTACAGTGAGAGCACAATCTCCTTGTTCCGAAACTGAAATTGCCTCCTGATATAACCAATAGTTTCTGGGCTTTCTTTTCCACCTCTACACACTGTTTCGTAAACTTAAGATCGCTGCTAATTAGCACACCCAAGTCCTTTTCTAAATCAGTCACCTCGATATTACTACCCAACATCGAGTAGTCCGACTTGGGATTGGCGTAGCCAATGTGCATCACTTTGCATTTACCCAAGTTAAACGGCATTTGCCATTTTTCGGACCACTCTCCTATCCTACCTAGGTCCGCACGCAGTTCTCGATCGCTTCGGGCGTCCCAACATTGGCCCCAAGCTTGGTGTCATCAGCGAATTTGGCGATCCGACTGACGATGCCACCGTCGATATCATTTATGTAAATGATAAACAACAGCGGCCCCAAAACGGAACCCTGAGGAACCCCACTAGTGACCGAGGCCCAACCCGAACTAGCCCCTTTAATTACCACCCTCTGCCGCCTATTCCTCAGCCAGTTTTCAATCCACCTACCTATTTCCCCACCGATACCCAGCGCGCGCACTTTCGCCATTAGCCGGCGGTGAGGTACCTTATCAAAGGCTTTCTGAAAGTCGAGATAAAGTATATCAATCGCCCTACTCTTATCGTACTCACTCAACATGACGTGGAAAAACTCGAGCAAGTTGGTGAGACACGACCTATACCGTCTAAACCCATGTTGGGAGTCCCCAAGCAGCTTGTAGGAATCCAAATGGTCAACGATCCTATCAGCTATTATCCCTTCTAATAATTTACCTACAACTGAAGTGAGACTAATGGGACGATAGTTCCCTGGACTTTCGTGATCCCCTTTCTTAAAGATAGGGGTCACGTTGGCTTCCCCAGTCACCAGGCACCTGGCCCATCTCCAACGATTTGTTGAAGACTGTAGCCAGGTGGGGAGCCACCTGGTCGCGCACTCGCAACACTCTGGGGAGAAACTGGTCTGGCCCAGGAGCCTTAAACGCGCTCAGTTTGTCTATTCTATCGGCAACGACTGTCGCGGTACATCTAACACTATCCAGGCCAGCACCTTCGTGCCTCACAGCCTGGCTCGGGGATGATGCGGGTCCTCCCTGGTGAACACTCCCGCAAAGTACTCATTAAGCACATTAGCGATGTCCGCGTCGGAGGTCCGCAGAACGCCGCTTCCGTCCTTTAAAGGACCTATCATGCTTCTAATGGGCTTTCTACTATTAACATAACTGAAGAACTCCTTAGGGTTCCCCTTGCAGAGGCTTGCCACCCGTAGTTCTTCGTTACGTTTCGCTAGCCTAACCTTCGCCTTCACTTCCCTACACAGGCGGACATACGCTTCAGTGTTCTCGTGGGAACGATTGGCCTTCGCCCTCCTATACGCTACTTTCCTATTTCGGATAGCCGAAGCGATGTCACGATTGAACCACTTAGGCTGCGTTGAAGCAGGGGTGACCGGTTTTGAGGGTATGGCAGCAGACTGCAGCACCATAAACTCGTCCCGGAATGCACTCCACACTCCCTCAACATCGCCGCCAACCTCTAACCCCATTCTCCTACGCTATCCCTGAGGCTAACAAAGTTCGCCCGCCGGAGATCGAGCTTACTGCCTCTCGAGTTACTACGCTTCACCCGAGGGACGCACACACGGAACCTAATAAGACCGTGATCACTCCCGCCCAACGATTCGTCAACGGTGAGGCCAGTGACGAGGTTGTCTTCGGTCGTGAATACTAAGTCTAGAACGCTTTCGCCTCGTGTAGGCTCGTTGACCCACTGAGTGAGGAAGTTCTCATCAGCAAAGTCAACTAGCCTCCTCCCTTCAGCATCGGCAGTCCTGTTTTCCCACTTTATGCCGCGACAGTTGAAGTCTCCTAAAACTACACACACCCTATCCCCTAGCAGGCTACTGAGTTCGGTGTACAGGGCTGTATCCTCCTCGAGGAGGAGATGCGGAGGTCTGTACACCAAGATTAACCTATAGTTCGTCCCTCCCACGTTCAGATCGACGCCAAGCAGCTCCCGTTCCGACCGGAACTGGCAGTCAACCGGACTCAACGTGTCTCTGACGTATATTAGTACCCCACCCCCCTCCCCACGGGTGCGGTCTTTGCGAAACATTCTATACCCGGGAATTTCGAACTCCCCAACGTAGTCCCTACGATCAGTATGAATCCAGGACTCGGTGAGAGAGAGAGAGAGAGAGAGAGAGAGAGAGAGAGGAGAGAGAGAGAGTTACAAGGAAAAGAAGTACCTCAAAAGGCCTTGCGGCCCATACCGAGGAGGTACCAATGGCAACGGGTGCCAGGGAAAATTTTGTAAAAGTTTATTTTTCTTTCAACTATCCTAGCAGTAGTAGAAAACTGGATAGAAAAGTAGAAGGCTCTCTCCCCACCCTCCGCTCCCTCCCTGCCAGAGGCAGGTACGGAAAAAGGTTGAAGAAAATACCTTGACCCTGGAAAAGTAGCCAAGGAAATTTTACAGGAAAGTGGAGAATATATAAATAGCTCTATATTTAGCTTGCTCACAGAGACACCGAGCAAGCGAACTCCTGCAGAGTTTTCTGATGTTTTAATCTTAAACTATGAGTGTTTCAGTACTTTGTCTAGCCTATTTTTAAACACATTTACACTTTGACTGGAAACAACCTCTGAGGGAAGTTGGTTCCAGATATTAACTATTTATAGGAAAAGAAATTTCCGCAGACTGAGGTCCTAAATGTCTTTACACACTCAAATAGTGTGCAAGATTTCGTCTAACCTTTTCTTGAACTGATCCACAGAGGAACTGTTCACAACTTCCGAAGGTAACCTGTTCCATGTGTCACAGATCTTATACGTAAAGTAATTCCCCACACACTAGTCCTAAACCGTTTCAAATCCAACTTCCAACCATTGTTGCGAGTTGGGTTATCATTTAAACTAAACATACTTCTAAAATCGACATCGTTGAACCCGCGTAAGAGCTTGAAAACCTCGATCAGTTGACCGCGCAGCCTCCGAGTTTCAAGCGAAAACAAGTTCAGGGCGCGTAACCGTCGATTGTAGCCCATATGCCTAACGGAAGGGATTAACTTTGTGGCCCTCGCCTGCACTCGCTCCAGCCTCTCAATATCTTTCCTGAGGGTGGGCGACCAGAACTGCACAGCATACTCCAGGTGCGGCCGAACAAGGGAATTGTACAGTGAGAGCACAATCTCCTTGTTCCGAAACTGAAATTGCCTCCTGATATAACCCAATAGTTTCTGGGCTTTCTTTTCCACCTCTACACACTGTTTCGTAAACTTAAGGTCGCTGCTAATTAGCACACCCAAGTCCTTTTCTAAATCAGTCACCTCGATATTACTACCCAACATCGAGTAGTCCGACTTGGGATTGGCGTAGCCAATGTGCATCACTTTGCATTTACCCAAGTTAAACGGCATTTGCCATTTTTCGGACCACTCTCCTATCCTACCTAGGTCCGCACGCAGTTCCTCGATCGCTTCGGGCGTCCCAACATTGGCCCCAAGCTTGGTGTCATCAGCGAATTTGGCGATCCGACTGACGATGCCACCGTCGATATCATTTATGTAAATGATAAACAACAGTGGCCCCAAAACGGAACCCTGAGGAACCCCACTAGTGACCGAGGCCCAACCCGAACTAGCCCCTTTAATTACCACCCTCTGCCGCCTATTCCTCAGCCAGTTTTCAATCCACCTACCTATTTCCCCACCGATACCCAGCGCGCGCACTTTCGCCATTAGCCGGCGGTGAGGTACCTTATCAAAGGCTTTCTGAAAGTCGAGATAAAGTATATCAATCGCCCTACTCTTATCGTACTCACTCAACATGACGTGGAAAAACTCGAGCAAGTTGGTGAGACACGACCTATGCCGTCTAAACCCATGTTGGGAGTCCCCAAGCAGCTTGTAGGAATCCAAATGGTCAACGATCCTATCAGCTATTATCCTTCTAATAATTTACCTACAACTGAAGTGAGACTAATGGACGATAGTTCCCTGGACTTTCGTGATCCCCTTTCTTAAAGATAGGGGTCACGTTGGCTTCCCTCCAGTCACCAGGCACCTGGCCCATCTCCAACGATTTGTTGAAGACTGTAGCCAGGTGGGGAGCCACCTGGTCGCGCACTTCTCGCAACACTCTGGGGAGAAACTGGTCTGGCCCAGGAGCCTTAAACGCGCTCAGTTTGTCTATTCTATCGGCAACGACTGTCGCGGTACATCTAACACTATCCAGGCCAGCACCTTCGTGCCTCACAGCTGGCTCGGGGATGACGCGGGTATCCTCCCTGGTGAACACTCCCGCAAAGTACTCATTAAGCACATTAGCGATGTCCGCGTCGGAGGTCCGCAGAACGCCGCTTCCGTCCTTTAACGGACCTATCATGCTTCTAATGGGCTTTCTACTATTAACATAACTGAAGAACTCCTTAGGGTTCCCCTTGCAGAGGCTTGCCACCCGTAGTTCTTCGTTACGTTTCGCTAGCCTAACCTTCGCCTTCACTTCCCTACACAGGCGGACATACGCTAAAGTGTTCTCATGGGAACGATTGGCCTTCGCCCTCCTATACGCTACTTTCCTATTTCGGATAGCCGAAGCAATGTCACGATTGAACCACTTAGGCTGCGTTGAAGCAGGGGTGACCGGTTTTGAGGGTATGGCAGCAGACTGCAGCACCATAAACTCGTCCCGGAATGCACTCGACACTCCCTCAATATCGCCGCCGACCTCTAACCCCATATCTCCTACGCTATCCCTGAGGCTAACAAAGTTCGCCCGCCGGAGATCGAGCTTACTGCCTCTCGAGTTACTACGCTTCACCCGAGGGACGCACACACGGAACCTAATAAGACTGTGATCAGTCCCGCCCAACGATTCGTCAACGGTGAGGCCAGTGACGAGGTTGTCTTCGGTCGTGAACACTAAGTCTAGAACGCTTTCGCCTCGTGAAGGCTCGTTGACCCACTGAGTGAGGAAGTTCTCATCAGCAAAGTCAACTAGCCTCCTCCCTTCAGCATCGGCAGTCCTGTTTTCCCAATTTATGCCGCGACAGTTGAAGTCTCCTAAAACTACACACAACCTATCCCCTAGCAGGCTACTGAGTTCGGTGTACAGGGCTGTATCCTCCTCGAGGAGGAGATGCGGAGGTCTGTACACCAAGATTAACCTATAGGTCGTACCTCCCACGTTCAGATCGACGCCAAGCAGCTCCGTTCCGACTGAACTGGCAGTCAACCGGACTCACGTGTCTCTGACGTATATTAGTACCCACCCCCACCCCACGGGTGCGGTCTTTGCGAAACATTCTATACCGGGAATTTCGAACTCCCAACGTAGTCCCTACGATCAGTATGAATCCAGGACTCGGTGAGAGAGAGAGAGAGAGAGAGAGAGAGAGAGAGAGAGAGAAGAGAGAGAGAGAGAGAGAGAGAGAGAGAGAGAGTTACAAGGAAAAGAAGTACCTCAAAAGGCCTTGCGGCCCATACCGAGGAGGTACCAATGGCAACGGGTGCCAGGGAAAATTTTGTAAAAGTAGTCCCTACGATCAGTATGAATCCAGGACTCGGTGATAGCAACGATATCCTGGTATTCTGATGCCAAGAGCGCCCGTAGCTCGCTAAACTTGTTCTTGATCGAGAGAGAGAGAGAGAGAGATAGAGAGAGAGAGAGAGAGAGAGAGAGAGAGAGAAGGAGAGAGAGAGAGTTACAAGGAGTTACAAGGAAAAGAAGTTACAAGGAAAAGAAGCACCTCAAAAGGCCTTGCGGCCCATACCGAGGAGGTACCAATGGCAACGGGTGCCAGGGAAAATTTTGTAAAAGTAGTCCGTACGATCAGTATGAATCCAGGACTCGGTGATAGCAACGATATCCTGGTATTCTGATGCCAAGAGCGCCCTTAGCTCGCTAAACTTGTTCTTGATCGAGAGAGAGAGAGAGAGAGAGAGAGAGAGAGAGAGAGAGAGAGAGAGAGAAGAGAGAGTTACAAGGAGTTACAAGGAAAAGAAGTTACAAGGAAAAGAAGTACCTCAAAAGGCCTTGCGGCCCATACCGAGGAGGTACCAATGGCAAGGGGTGCCAGGGAAAATTTTGTAAAAGTTTATTTTTCTTTCAACTATCCTAGCAGTAGTAGAAAACTGGATAGAAAAGTAGAAGGCTCTCTCCCCACCCTCCGCTCCCTCCCTGCCAGAGGCACGTACGGAAAAAGGTTGAAGAAAATACCTTGACCCTGGAAAAGTAGCTAAGGAAATTTTACAGGAAAGTGGAGAATATATAAATAGCTCTATATTTAGTTTGCTCACATGAGAGTATTCAGTACTTTGTCTAGCCTATTTTTAAACAGATTTACACTTTGACTGGAAAAAACCTCTGAGGGAAGTTGGTTCCAGATATTAACTATTTTATAGGAAAAGAAATTTCCGCAGACTGAGGTTCTAAATGTCTTTACACACTCAAATAGTGTGCCAGATTTCGTCTACCCTTTTCTTGAACTGATCCACAGAGGAACTGTTCACAACTTCCGAAGGTAACCTGTTCCATGTGTCACAGATCTTATACGTAAAGTAATTCCCACACGAACTAGTCCTAAACCGTTTCAAATCCAACTTCCAACCATTGTTGCGAGTTGGGTTATCATTTAAACTAAACATACTTGTAAAATCGACATCGTTGAACCCGCGTAAGAGCTTGAAAACCTCGATCAGTTGACCGCGCAGCCTCCGAGTTTCAAGCGAAAACAAGTTCAGGGCGCGTAACCGTCGATTGTAGCCCATATGCCTATCGGAAGGGATTAACTTTGTGGCCCTCGCCTGCACTCGCTCCAGCCTCACAATATCTTTCCTGAGAGAGAGAGAGAGAGAGAGAGAGAGAGAGAGAGAGAGAATGAAAAGGTTTAGTGGCAGATTTTAGTCGATATGACAAATATTATTAATACAACGACAGTTCACATACTAAGGATAGAAATATATACAATTGATTAGAAATAATACAGTAATGTCGAGGTTAAGTGGAACTACAGACAGACGTTTTCGTACCAAGAATTCCATAGCTTGGATAGCTTGGATAATCGGGTTGGTTAATTTTTTAATTCTTTGCATTAGACTGTAATGCGCACGTCTTTTTACCTCCGGGAAGCTCTGGACATTGCGGGCAGCAAACTTTTGCGAAGCTGAGCATCTCAAGGTGATTTATGGAAGAGTCTGAAAAACCTGTTATACAGAAAATTTAGGGTTCTATCAGAACCTTTTATATAATTCATCCAGAGTTACTGTCCGTATATATTACTGTACTACAGAAAGTACGAAAGAGAGTGTCTTTAGCTTCACTTGTACAGAACCGGAAGTTGCTTATAGTCATATATGGCTTACCACAAAGGCTTCCAGGTTGTTTTCTTATATCTGAGTCATCACTCATTTTAAACTTAACATCAGCTGGCTGATTACAGCTTTTAGGATGAAATTGCATAACCTTAGTTTTTGTAACATTAAAAAGAATATCATGTTTCTGCGAATACACTTCGCAGACTTTTAGTAGCCGATCTAGACCTTTAACAGAGGGACTTATTAACCCCATATCATCGGCTAAACTAAGTTATTTATCCTTGTGTTATCCATACAACATCCCACTGTTGCCTCATTAAGTGAGCAAGGAGAGAGGAAGTAGCCTTGTCTCACCTCGCAAGAGGAGCCAAAATATTCGGATAGAACATTGCTCCACCTAACGGTAAAAGATTGGTGGGAATACCAAAATTTCAATAAATTTAATATGTACATGGGAACCTTCCTGTCTTCTAGTTTTTAAATAAAATATCGTGGTTCACTCTATCATATGCCTTACTTATATCTAGGAAACAGCTATAAATAGTTGAATTACAATCAGTGTATTTAAATATTATTTCTTAAGTACATGCAGTAGATACACAGGTCAGTTGAGTGGGACCTTTTAAAACCAAACTGTTTAGATGTCTATAGGTAATCATTTAATCTGAGTAACAAAAGTTTTTGTAGTAGTTTCAAGAAGCAGAAAGCGACAGCAACATTTACATAATTAACTGTAGATATGATAGTCAAGTGTCAGGAATGTGGGCTGAGTTGCCAGCTGGATTTTATAGCAAAAGGATCAGCTGCTTAATTAAAACATATAATAGTAAGATGTATCTATTTTAGTAATATATATATATATATATATATATATATATATATATATATAATATGGGGTTTTTCTGATAATTATTCTTTAATGCTGAGATTAAAGGCGAAATACGTTTAGAGAAATAATATCGGTTTAATGACCTCACAGGCAACTCAGAGTCCATGTGTTGTGTATATATACAGTATATAGATAAATAGATAGATGGAGGGATAGATAGATAGATATATAGATGAAT
>JAJOZX010000424.1:1277500-1282500 GCA_023014485.1 Bathynomus jamesi | reverse complement strand
ATGAAAAAGCAATTGATTTATTATATAAATGCAATGATGGGGTGCATAAATCAGACAATTAGCTATTCTTACCTGGTTCTATGTGTGCAGGCCCACACTATCACAATCGGCGTAAACCACCATTAATATAGCCTACATCTCGGCTCTATATGTAAAATTCTATATATAGCTAATATAGCAACTGCTAAACAACATAACACCATATTGTAATTTCCAATCTTTTCTTTTAATCCTAGTTAAACTTATATTTAAGCTCATGCTCTTTAAACTTTCCTGCATTAGTCACTTCATTGCTAGTCATTTCATCAAGCATTTCATTAGGCAAATCAGAAATATGGAGAATTTTATTTTCAGATTCTACATATAAATATGCATGGGGGATCTTAATTGTTCATCGAATTACTGTATCAACACATTTTTACATTATGTGGCTGTCAATGTTTTTCACACAAATAGGAGTCTCATAGGGAATATATATATATATATATACAGTACTGGCCAAATTATTAGGAATTTTTTAAAAATTTCATTTTTTGGTATAAAATGTTAAATTAAACCAATTTTAAACGTTGAAAAGTTATTTATTTATACACAAGAATACATGGTCATTATTTAGCAATAGTTTAGTACTTAGTTTGACCCCCCTTAGCTGCCTTAAGGGCTGCGACACGCTTCGGCATGCCATGAATCAATTTTTTGCATAATTCCTTAATACGTGTAGAGTGAAACCAGACTTGAATAAGTCGCTCTATGAGTTGGTGTTTTGTTGTTATCGGCGTTTCATGGATTACGTCCTTTAAAATACACCATAAACTTTCGATTGGGTTCATGTCTGGAGAATTTCCAGCCCATGGGAGCAACCGAACACTATTTTCATGACACCATTTTTTAACCGACTTTGCCGTGTGGCATGGAGCTGAGTCTTGTTGAAAAATCCAACGTCTATTACCATACCATTCCCTTATTTGAGGCAGTAGACGTCTTCTTAGTACTTCTATATACTTGACTTGGTTCATATTCCCCTCAACAATGCTCAAACGACTAGTTCCATGCACAGAAATTGCTCCCCAAACCATGATCTTTTGTGGAAATTTTACCGTTTTCATTAGACACTCAGGCAAAAATTCTTCTCCAGGCCTCCTTCTTACACTTTGAACACGATCGTCAAGCACGGCAATCGTTGACTCATCGGAGAACACCACCTGCAATCAAAGAAAGCCCTGTGAAAGAGTCAGTGCATAGCGTATGAAGTACAGCTAAAACGAAGTACAGTATGACTTGCTGCTTTACAGATATTTTTACTGCAGTTTTATCACGTACTGTAAATACACTTCTATGCATACTGTATTTACTGTATTAACATTCTATTTAATGTTAAATATTATTCTTACCTGTTCCCAATCCTCACTAGTCCAGTTAATGTGTTCCTTTGCCCATGCAAAACGTGCCTTCTTCATAGCCTCAGTGAGCCTGGGCTTCTTCCTTGGGCGGTAGGCTTTGAAGCCGGCAGTTAGAAGCCTCCTGTTGACTGTTCTACGACTAATATTGATGCCATCAGCCGCTAGACTACTGGAAATGTTTTTGCAAGTAGCTCTTCTATTTCTAAGAGACAAAATTGCAATCTGTCTATCAGTTCTTGGAGTCGTTACCCTTTTTCTGCCGCATCTTCCAACCCTTTTGGGGCCTACATTTTCTCCAAATACCATTTTTTTCTTAATACGAAGTACTGACTGTGGTGAAACATGGAGTTTGGCAGCGATTTCCTTTTGTTTAAATGTAGAAGAAGTTAATAAAACCTGTATTTGCCCAATTTTCCGTGGACTCAAGTCATTCTTTCGCCCCATTTTCAAATTCACTTAAAAACTGTAACAAATAATTGCCGAAATTGGGTAAATACACTATTTAAATTAAATGGTAGTTACAATGACACGTAAAAGAAAGAGAAACACACCCGCATCGCACGACAACCAAACGACAACTGACGAACAAACACGCTTCGTTCGACTAAAGAATTATGCAAAAAATTGATTCATGGCATGCCGAAGCGTGTCGCAGCCATTATGGAAGCGAGGTGGGTCAAACTAAGTAATAAACTATTGCTAAATAATGACCATGTATTCTTGTGTAGAAATAAATAACTTTTCAACGTTTAAAATTGGTTTAATTTAACATTTTATACCAAAAAATGAAATTTTAAAAAAATTCCTAATAATTTGGCCAGTACTGTATATATATATATATATATGTATATATGTATATATGTATGTATATATGTATATATGTATATATGTATATATATATATGCATATATATATATATATGTATATATATATATATATGGAGAAATCCAATGACAAGGAGAAATGTAAATGCCATGAAAAGTCTTCTTTAATGCGCAACGTTTCGAGCAAATACGCTCATCTTCAGGCTGTATGATAACAATGTGAAATTAAAATCAATAATTGAATGAAAAACCAGACAAAGAAAATTTCTATAACCTATTCATAAAGGCAAACTTTAAAAGACTGAAAAAAGAGGGTTAAATTCTAAGTTATACAGATTTACATTTAAAATTAAGAAGCTATTTTTAAATACATATAGTAAATGTGAAATTAATACACTGGAAAAATTAACAATAGTACACTGGAATAATGAAACTAACTAACCTTTCACTGCAATTTCCGAGGCTAGACTGATTTAAGCACACAACGAGAAAACATAAGATAAGATAAGATAAGATAAGATAAGATGGTGAGGGCGATTGGGGAAGGGGGATTATAAGGAATTGGGGAAGGAGGAGGGATTATAAAAAGTTTAAAGGGACGGCTGATGAGTCAACATTTAACGTCGGGGTCAAAGTTTTAATATAAAGCGATTCCAGAATTCTAAGTGAGTTGGGACAAGTATTAAACCAGTGAAAGTGGGTTTCCTGTAAACTGATGTAGTAATAGAATCACCGTTTTTCGAAATTAAAAGATCTAAAAAGGGAAGGGAGCCATTTTTCTCAGTTTCCATTGTATACGTTATATTGGGGTGCAAAGAATTTAGGAAGTTAAAGAATTGTTGCGCTTGTACCGCATTATCAAAGACAGCTATCGAATCATCAACGAAGCGTCGATAGAAAATTGGCTTGAGATGAGTTGGAGATTGACTAAAAATTACACTTTCTAAATGAGTCATAAAAAAATCAGCTGCTAACGGTCCGACAGGTGATCCCATCCCTACACCATCAATTTGTTGGTAAACCTTATTGTTGAAAGTAAAATAGCATTGTTTGAAGACCAATTCTAAAAGTTCCTTAAAATGAGACAATGAAAAACCATGAAAAATATCAACCGAGCTAAAAACCCTATCTAAAATAATGGCAATAGTTTCAGATACAGGTACATTTGTGAAAAGCGACTTTACATCAAAACTGACAAAAACTTTTTGAATCGAAGTTCTCACCAAGAAGGTCTTTTTGGAATTCAAACGAGTTATTTATAGTGTAAGCATTTTTCGCAAAGGGTGACAGGAGACTAACAACAAATTTTGCCAATTGAAAGGTGGGTAAGTTATACGAAGCTAAAATAGGACGGAGAGGTGTTCCAACTTTATGGATTTTAGGCAAACAGTATAATTGAGCCAGATTAGCACCAGATGCGAACAACTGAGAGTAAGTATCGTTTTTTATTATCTTTAAGGACTTTAGTCGTGACAGAAATCTATTAACCTGGTCTTCTAACCTTACAATGACTTTATTGACAGGTTCAAGAATTTGTTTGAATTTAGTAAGATCACTTAGGATTTCATTAGTTTTGTGTATGTAGTCCGATTTATTCAAAATAACCACTCCGTTACCCTTGTCCGGTCTAGTCACGACAATCTCCTGGTTCTTTGCCAAATTCTTAATACACTGCAAATCACTCTTCCTAAATATGAAAGATTGAAATTTAAGATTTCTAAGTTTATGAAAAAATTCTTGAGTTAGATTTGAGAACTGACATTTGAAATTATTGAATTCACCCACATGGGGAACATTTTTCAAGCCATTAAAAAAATTTTCAAAGTAAAGAAAAAACGAAGGCTTATATATTTGGAACAACGGAAGCTTAAATTGCAAACCAAGTGACAGTAAAAACTTTTCCCGAGGGGAGAGTGTGTAACTAGAAAGATTCGAAATTACCTTATCTGAATTGAAAAAATTTGGTGAATTCATTCCCAAAGCCTTTAACTTACGTTCATGTGTTTCCAAGATGGTAGAGTGAAATTTTTCTAGTTCACGTTGTACAAGAGAAATTATTAATAAATAGTCCAACAACGAAAAGGTATTTTTAAGAGTAGTTATATAATGCCCAAGAGACTTATTATGCGAGTCCGAAATTTTGATTTTATAATTAATTTCATTATTTAATAAATATTCCAGGGACGATTGATAAAATTCAGAGTCATATAGATTGTTAATTTTTCCAGTGTATTAATTTCACATTTACTATATGTATTTAAAAATAGCTTCTTAATTTTAAATGTAAATCTGTATAACTTAGAATTTAACCCTCTTTTTTCAGTCTTTTAAAGTTTGCCTTTATGAATAGGTTATAGAAATTTTCTTTGTCTGGTTTTTCATTCAATTATTGATTTTAATTTCACATTGTTATCATACAGCCTGAAGATGAGCGTATTTGCTCGAAACGTTGCGCATTAAAGAAGACTTTTCATGGCATTTACATTTCTCCTTGTCATTGGATTTCTCCTAAATATTAAATTGAAGCTCTGTAGAAGCAACCCGCATGATTATATATACTCAAGGTATGGACAAGATGGCCTTAGGGCTTATCGCCATGTTTGGAAGACTTCACGAAAGTTTCTCAAGTCAAAACTGGACTGTTATTTTCTTGAAATGTGTCGGACCTGCAGGGTTTTCCCGAAATTTGTTTACTTCAAACTCTACCGTGACAATCTATATGACTCTGAATTTTATCAATCGTCCCTGGAATATTTATTAAATAATGAAATTAATT